>JANCRC010000014.1:29413727-29701227 GCA_024362995.1 Heteromeles arbutifolia
CAAGTTTTTGAGTTGTTTATTTGGGCCATGAGACCCATTTGTACTTAAAATGTGTCCTCCATTGACAGACACCTTCTGAAAATTTAAATTCAACCAAATGAATTTATTAATCCACAAGTGTCCACACGTGCTTGTGTCGAGTAGTTTTTGAAATTTTTTTGTGTCTGACAACAAAATAATATGGACTATTTAACTCACTTACAAAGAAATTAGTTTTAATGTATTTAGGTATAATTTGGACCAGTACAAATATGACCGTTGAATACAAGAATTTCTCTAAGTCGTGGAGAAATGCTTAATGCTTGCAGGTGATTGGATAAATCACTTTTTCTTAGTCACAAGTGATATAAGAAGATGGATATATCTATGTGGACAATTAAGAATCTTCCAAAGCTATGGTATTCAATTTTGACTTTTTTTAAAAGTCTTTAAGTTCAAGTATCACAATTGACAATTAGTGAATAGAATAAAAGTGCTCGTTTGTGTCAAGTCCAATTTTTTTTTGGGTGGGAACAAAAAATGTAGGGTAAACGCGGTTGTCGATTTGGTTTCACCCCAAGTCTTCTAGTTCAAATAGGTTTATCGGAGACCTAGCCTTGTCGATTTTCTTTCACCCATTTGCATTGATATTGACAGTAACGCAACAGCTGTTGGTTTTAGAATCCTTCATTTGATTCTCAACTCAAAATATTAAGGGAAACTCCGCCTACGTAAGTTTATCTTACGATGCTGGTTTCAAGCTCGGATAAAAGAGAAAGATGGTACACCGGCTACGAGTGGGACTGGGCACCCCAATCTCTCTTTTGATCTCGTAAATGGCCTATACATGGGGGATTGGATCGACGGCCGACACGACGACTACGAGATTGAGGGATGCGCAAGAGGTGTCACGCCCCGATCCCAACATACGTCTAGGATCAACACATGACGTCACCAAATATCCGTATATCTAACATACCCTGCCTCTGGGATATGTATTAAAGCACCATTCAAGGTCCAATTTGTGTAGTAAAATCCGTATACTTTATGGCTGCATCTAACCTCCTCGTTAGACTGCCTACGTACCCTAAACAGGGATCAAGCCATTCGTAGTTCATCACTCACAAAATCAAATGTTTATCACACTCAGTTCAAGCAGAAAAGTATAGCATTCCTCCATCATTTATTATAACTTGACAACATGAACTTCCTGGACTCAGGCTACATAACAAACCCCCATGAAAATCATGATTTCTCTTTCATCCAACATATAAATCATTATGTCTCATCACATCGCCATTCACAACATACATCATATTTAAGAACCGACGTAGCACAAAACCATTCTCTAGCCACATTAAATAATTAATCTGATCAAAATAATAACAATCCTTCCCATATTTTCTAAATTCATATTTGATGAAATCATAATCGAATCGTAGAAAATCCTGAAGGAGTCACCCAAACATCCAACATCTTTTCTAATTCAATTCACAAGATTCTCGAAACCATTGTCACAAATATATATATATATATATATATATATATATATATATATATATATATATATATATATAAAACTAAGGCTAGAGTGACACCGTTAGGCCAAGCTTACTTCTCCAAATAATGGGATTCTAGACCACTCTACGAAATCCAACAACCTCAGGTTCCGGACCACTCAACGGAACCAGACTAAATATGATCGCCAATCAAATGTATCAAGTACAACTAATCATCATCATCTCTAGAATATGTATGGTCCCCCATCGCGGATATACCAAGCAGGACCACTAGTGACCCCCCAATGCGGATTAACCAAGCAGAGTCACACTTAAGAAAGTAACTAAATAGACAGTGACCCCCCAATGCGGATTAACCAAGCAGAGTCACTCCTACAGCTGTTAGGAAATGATCACCCAATGCGGATTAACCAAGCATGATCACTCCTACGCATACATGGCCATAAGGATCTCCCAACATGGATTAACCAAGCGCGATCCAAATATAGTATGGTCCCCCAATGTGGATTAACCAAGTAGGACCACTAATGACCCCCCAATGCGGATTAACCAAGCAGGGTCAAGAAAATCAAGTAGGTAGTGACCCCCTAATGCGGATTAACCAAGCAGAGTCACTCCTACAGCTGTTAGGAAGTGATCACTCAATGCGGATTAACCAAGCATGATCACTCCTAAGCATATATGGCCATAAGGATCGCCCAACGCGGATTAACCAAACGCGATCCATAAATAGTATGGTCCCCTAATGCGGATTAACCAAGCAGGACCATCCATGTACCACTGCTACATGGTGCAGTTAGATCAACACACAAACCACTTACCCTTAACTCATCTGCTATGATTACTTCGTAATCACCTGCACTATCAACTTCTCATGACCACTATCTTATCATACAAGCATAAAAGTTCTACATAATACTCGTAATAGGATTCTAGGATCACATCGTCATAAAAACAATCATACACATCATACTAATCATACTTATCTAACCACATTTCATAAACGTTTCCAAACTACAGTCGGATCACAATTAATAAGCATAGATCGATGCTAAAAATAAAAATAACAATTCAATAGAAAGAACAATTAATAAACATGTATAACTCAATATGGTGCCATTAATACATATATCGAGACACACATCAACTGGGAACGACACGTCATCGTGATGAGCCAACTAAGCTCCATCAAGCCTCAACAACAAACTAGAGATAAACGACACTCTAGAGTAAAGCACGTTGACTAGAACGTCAACCGTCGATAAGGTAGGTTATTAAGGTCAACAATCTACGGTTATTCAATCCGGAAGATCTGCACATCGGATTTCCGATCCATAAGTTCTCAAAGGTCCAACAACTGATAACTAGGGTGTTCACAAAATTGTACGATGATCCAACGATCGGATTGTCGTCAATCACACAAACGAGTGGTGGTCCAATTTAATCACCACACCAACAATTGAATTTCAGGAAACTGAGCTAGACATAGGTTCATAGGGTCACTAGACGGTATTTGGTACTTAGACAACACTCGTGGACTGTCCCACGCACTGCCACACGTGGTGGTAACCAAGGTGGAAGGTTTAGAAAACCCAAATTTTCAACATTAACTAAATGAGCTCAAATTTACGTGGTAGCTAGAGCTCAACAAGGGAAACACTTTTCACAACTAGGCCGACGACCAATTCAAGCCGTAAACCATCAAATTTCATCGGGGAAAACCAGATTTCTAGGGTTCTAAACACCCAACACTAAAACGACTACAAAAACACAAACCAAGCATACCAACTTGAAGAATATGAAGAGTAGATGAAGTTTCATACCTCACTCGAAGGAAATGATTGCCGGAATCACCGGAAAAATGATAAAACTGCCGGAATAGTCGTGGGCTTTGTGGCTTTGAACTGAAAAGATGGAAAAGCAAATGGGAAATCTAACACTACAGAGATGTAGGGCTCGTCAAGAGCTTTCCATGGACACCAAGATCACCCAAAACGGAGTTCGGATGAGGGAGATACGGCCGGGTCAAATTTGAGGGTTCACGGGTCGAAAACGACCCAACTCGGGTCTCCTTCCTTTCCCCTCCTTCCTCTACTTCCTGATTGGCTGCTCCTAACCATGGACCAAAATATCGAAAATATCGGCGAAATATCGCCGATATTATCGTTTTCTTGGTCCGAAGATATTTCGTGACTTATCTTCTTATTATCGTTAGTATATCACGATATTATCGATAATATCGCGATATGAAACCCAAAAATACTTGAAAATTTCTAAAAAGTCTCAATTTTGGGCATAGAGGGATTCGAACCCCTCCCATTTGACTTCTTCAACGCCTTAACCACCATATCACTTATGTTTTTGTGAAAATGTGCTAAAATATTTATTTATATGGTTTTGTTTTGAATTCTTTTTGCAAGAAACAAATTTGCACATATTCCAAATTTTTTGTGGTATTATATTTTAAATTGTGTCAATTAATTACTTAGTCAATGACATGTGGTTTTTAATTTTTCTATTTTTTATTTGGTCACTTACATGTAGGGCTGGAAAAAATTCCCGAAAATCCCAAACCAAACCGAAAAAGTCCTAAACCCAAACCGAAAAATGCCAAACCAAAACCATCCCGAAGTTCGGGAATCTCATCCCGAAAAATATTGAAATTTTCGATATGGGATTGGTTTCCAAATCCCATTTGTTTGGTAATCCCGAACCCTTCATATCTCATTCCTGTTGGGATGGAATCGAGCGACTCATAGAAAGAATCCGAGACTCAATCTTCAAATGATTTTGCTTATGGACAACGTCAACCAATCTCGGATCCATATGGGTGGCATGTTAACAATTACATGCAAAACTATTTTGGGGATTTATCATTTGATGACTACTCTTCACAATACACTTACTCTACACATGGAGATGATGAAGATAGTGAAAATTTTGAACCTCATAGGAACTCTATGTGGTACTAAGTCACTCATGTATCTTACCACGCAATGTATAAAGTGTAAAATATTGTACTAATTCATTATATATAAATGATTATGGTGTGTTTAAACTTCTTTCATTAATTACTACATATTTTCTACACTCACAATGTTTGTCAGCTCGCTATATAATCAACTTAAATCAGTTAAATCCATCATGCAATGCATTTCCTTCCAATTTTTTGTGATAAACTAATAGATAATTGACTAAATAAACATCCTGCAAAGTTTCAATAAAAATTTCCAAGTTTTTCTTACAATTTCCGTGGTTTTTATTCAATTTTTATCGATATCAATAATATCCCGATATTTCCATCGAAATTTCCGTGTTTTTGGACTACCGATGTTTCCAATATCATCGATATTTAATACCTTACTCCTAACCCTCCTTAAAATCTGATTCGTTCCCTCCCTCTAATAATTCCTACTATCTATAGTTTCACAACTTCAAACGTCCGTAACTATACCGTTCTAACCCGGACTCGCAAACGGTTTTCGCCTATGCGCTCGTGGCTTCGAGACCTATTTGAAAACGTTACCTGTGACCTCGAAAGGTCAACGAATTTAAAGACTAATTACGAAAGTTCAAACCCAAAACTATTCGATTTAATTCCCAAAATTAACAGAATTAAAATTAACTAATAAAAATAACGTAATCGCAAAATACGGATTTAAATAACGAGATACTTAATGAATAGTGAAATTGTAGGGTTGAGATTTCACAAGAGGAGCAGATACAAAGGGCAATACAGGCAGGGACTGAGGTATGGTTATGGGGTTTGCAGAGCGAGAGATTCATATGCAGGGTAGTAGTGCAATGGGCAGAGCCACGACATTAGAGCGCATACTTGCTTCAATGACAGTTGCTTTGTTGGGTAGTTGAAGACGACGGAGGAGATGAAAATGAAGAAGATGAAGAAAGTAGAGAAAATGAAAAAGATGAAGACAAAGAAAATAAGGGAGGGGAACTTCCAGAGGGAGATTATTAATAAAGTATAAATAACTAATAAAATGTTGTAGGCCTATTTAACTGAGCTATCTAAAGGATAAAGAAAGGGGGCCGACGGTAGCAAAAGGGAGAAGAGAGAGATTTAATTATGAGGTGTGTATTGTATCACCCCCATTGTGCCTTTATTTATAATAGTAGGATTAATAAAAACCTTACCCTTTTAGGATTACAACTCTTAATAGGTAATCAACTCTTAATAGGAATATAAGAGATATTCATAGATCCACTAGGATTTACACAATCACATTCCTATTCTAAATATGAATGCAACACGCCCCCTTGAGTGTCTCAATACTCAACAAACCATTGCATCAGATCTTCAGCAGATAAAGTAGAATAGTTGATGAAGTCATTGGCACAACGGGTGAATGCGAGTCTCAAATTTAAAGAAAGTATGCATTGGTAGTAAAACTCACAAAACCTCGCTATGGTAAAACCCAAGGCATGGGGAAAACCCATAGACTAAGGAGAAAAGTGAGAAGAATGTATAATGTCTAAAACAAACGTCAAATAGGACGAAAATAGTGAACTCAACAGAGTATGATCATCCTATGATGGGTGCCTCATCAAAACCTCGTTAGGTAGCAAAAACCCAATGGGAAAAATGTTCATAATCGTAGGGAAAATAGTACATTAAGATCAAATGAGTATGCTTCAAGATACTCCCCCTGAGTTAGACATAACTTCCAAATAAGAGAACTACAAGCGATTCAACTCAGATAATTTACACATATCGATTCCTTGGACGAGCTTCTGAAAAGTAGACTTGGGCAATGACATGGTGAAGAGATTGGCCAGGTTATCCTGGGAGCAGATTTGCTTGACTTCAATGTTCTGATGCTGTTGTTGCTGGTGCGAGTAAAAGAACTTCAATGCTATGTGCTTGGTGTTGTCTCCCTTGATGTATCCTTCTTTAACTGCTCGATACATGCTGCATTGTCTTCAAAGATCGTCGTAGGAAGGTCAACAACAGAAGTAAGACTGCTAGTGCTTCGAATATGTTCTATAACTGCTCTTAACCAAAAACATTCACGCGATGCTTCATGTAGGGCGAGAATCTCAGCATGGTTCGAAGAAGTCGCAACTAGCGTTTGCTTAGTAGACCTCTAAGATATAACGGTGTCTCCAACGACAAAGACATAGCCTGTTTGAGAACGTGCCTTATGTGGTCAGACAGATATCTAGCATCTGCGTAACCAACAATGCGAGAATCAATCTGAAGACCATAAGGGACGGCAACACTCGAAGATTCGCTAGTATAGAACAAGCCCAAATCTGTCGTACCCTTGAGGTAGTGGAAAATGTCTTTAACAACATTCCAGTGTCTGCGTGTGGGCGGATTGTTATATCTAGCCAAAAGATTAACAACGAAAAAGATGTTGGGTCTAATGCATTGAGCCAAGGACAACGAAGACCCAATTGCACTTAGGTATGGAACTTCAGGTTCTAAAATCTCTTCCTCATCCTCCTTTGGACGGAAAGGATCTCGTTTAGCATCTAGAGTTTGAACGACCATAGGTGTACTCGAAGGCGTCACTTTATCTTCATTAAAACGTTGCAATACATTTTGGGTGTAGTTCGATTGATGTACTAGGATTCCATCCGAACAATGCTCGATCTCTTGGCCGAGGCAGTATCAAGTTTTCCTAAGATCTTTCATCTCAAATTCCGATTTCAAGTGAGCGGTAATTTCCTCAAGCTCTTCAGGAGTTTCGATGAGGTTTATGTCGTCGACATAAACTGCAACGATTGCAAATCCAGAATGTGACTTTTTTTATGAACACGCATGAGCATAATTCGTTGTTCACATAACCCTGACTTGTTAAATATTCACTCAGACGGTTATACCACATATGCCCGAATTGTTTCAATCCGTAGAGTGACCTCCTCAACCTAATTAAGAGAGTGTTCTGTGGTCTAGAACTATTTGAACCAGTCAATGGAAGTCCTTCTGGAACTTTCATGTATATTTTCATATATAGATCCCTATAGAGATACGCGGTTACCACGTCCATAACCTGCATATGCAGTTTTTCAAAAACTACCAAACTGATTTGGTAACGGAACGTTATGACGTCCATTAGGATGGAATATACGTCTCTTCGTAATCAATCTCAGGGTGCTGAGAGAAGCCTTACGCTACGAGGCGTGCTTTGTACCGCACTATTTCATTCTTTTCAATACGTTTCTTCACGAAAACCCACTTGTAGCCAACAGGCTTCATGCCTGGTGGTGTAGGAACTATAGGTCCAAACACTTTACGTTTCGCAAGTAAATCGAGTTCGACCTGGATTGTTTGTTTCTAGTTTGACCAATCGGTTCTACGTTAGCATTCATCAACAGAACATGGTTCAATGTCATCGCTAAGCATGATGTCAGTAGCTACTATGTACGCAAATGTATAGTCGACAATCATCTTATTTTGATTCCAAACCTCATCCAATACTGCGTAGTGGACTGAAATCTCATGATTATCGGGAGGCCTATTTGTTTTGTCAAGACATCACCGTAATCTAGAATAACCTCATGCATTGAAACGGATGAGTGAGCGATGGTCAGATTCAAACTAGGGTCACTAGTTAGTGCCATTTTCCTTTTCCGGGGTTGTGAATCCTTTGAACCAAGGGATTTGCCACGCTGTAGGGTTGGAGTAGATGATTAGCTAGTCGGCAATGTACCGGGCCACATGAAATATGCCCCACCTTCGGGGACGGTCCAGCCTTTTCCAGGCTGGATTGTGATGTACGCGGGGTACATCTATCCTTGCATGTGCGTTTGCAGCGGGTATATGTGTTCTTGTCACCTTAGCTAGATCATTAAAAGCATCTGGCATGCTCTGAGCAATGCTCTTAAGATCTATAATTCGTTGCACTTTAGTTTTAGACTGAGTAGTGGTGGGATCTAAATAAGACATAGTGGGAGCATACCACGACAATTCGCGGCATTCTCAAAGAACGTTAGCATGCTTATCTCCCCCTAACGACTGGAAGACTGTCTCATCAAAGTGACAATCCGTAAAATATGCAGTAAAGAGATCTCCTATCAAGGGTTCTAAATAGCAAACAATTGATAGCGAATCATAACCGACATAGATTCCCATTTTTTCTCTAATGACCCATTTTGGTACGTAATGGTGACGCTATTGACACATAAATGGCACACCCAAATATCTGTAAATGGAAATGTTAGGCTCGTATCCAGTAACCAACTGTAACAGTGAATGTGGTTGGGTAGCGGTGGGCTTCATGCGGACTAGCATAGCTGCGTGCAATATTGTATAGCCTCAGGCATATACCAGCAATTTGGTTCTCATAACCAAAGTTCGAGATATCAATTGAAGACGCTTTATGAAAGCTTCTACCAGGCCGTTTTGGGTGTGAACATGGGGTACATGATGTTCCACATCAATCCTTACTGACATGCAATAATCGTCAAAAGTCTATGACGTAAACTCTCAAGCGTTATCCAGTCAAATTGATTTGATCGGATAATCAGGGTGGTGAACCCTTAGCTTAATAATTTCTGCTAGGAGTTTAGCAAATGCAACATTGCGTGTGGACAATAGGCAAACATGTGACCATCGTGTCGATGCATCAACCAACACCATAGAGTATCTAAATGGTCCGCATGTTAGTTGGATATGTCCACAAATATCCCCTTGAATCCTCTGAAGAAACTTAGGGGGTTGTGAATAATCTTTGTAATCGAGGGTTGAGTACTCAACTTCCCTATAGAACACACTTTGCATGACGGGAATCCAACATAGGGAGGCAACCGATGCCCATAAGATGTTTTGAGGATACGGCGCATTATGTCACGTCCAGGATGTCCCAAACGGTCATGCCAAAGCAGTAAAGCGCTCTGGAACTCAGGTATATGGCCGGCCACATGGTAGGCTTCTATGCCGCGAATGGTTGTGATGTACAACCCACTCAGGAGACGTTCCAACTTCTCGTGAATACGCTTCTCGCCATATTCGTACGAAGTGATACAAAGAAATTCAGAACCATTATCTTCAGTGGTTTCAACATGATATTGATTATCTCGAATATCTCTAAAACTCAGCAACATTCTTCCGGAACGTGGAGAATATAATGCCTCTTTAATGGTTAAGACTGTACCATTGGACAACATGATACATGTCTTTCTTGGGTATAAAGTTTGTAAAATAGTGTCGCTCACGCAAGATGGTGCACGTGGTAGCACTATCAGCCAGACAACTAACTTCTCCAATAGACATACCTAGAAATAAATTGATTAAATTGGTCACAAGTATAAATATAATTCCATTCATTCAATTAAGCAATTCGAGAAATAATATCCATAAAATAACAATCCATTATTCAAAACAAACCAAAACTAAACAAATTATTCCAAAGACTTAGAAAAATTGGTCAAAATTAAACCATAAACCTAGAAAAATAAGGGAGAGGGGCCGGCCACTAGGGGTAAAACACCCTAAAAACATGTCTAATTTATTCGTCCATAGGTGTTGATGCCTCTTAAAAGTTCGATATCTTCATGGATGTAGTAGCATCTTCCTGATGATCCACATATGCAAAGTTAGACTCACGACGGGAATGATACTAGGTAATAGCCTCGGGGTTAGCTCGGCATACGCGTGACCAATGCTCATTTGATCCACAATGGTAGTATATGTCCATTTTAGTGGAAACCGGTTGATCGGTAACTTTTCCTTTGTTTTTGAAGTTTGGGGCCATAGGGGCAATGGGTGGACGCTGCTGAGTCACATTTCCTTCCTTGGGTAGGCCTTGATTTTGTGGACCGTGGGCCTGTGGTGTGGCTTGCCGCCCATTGCCACAGCCACGATGATTCTTTCGTCGTTTGTGGCTGCTAGAATTGGTTGCATGTGTTTCAGGCACGGCGTTCAAGCCAGTCGGTCGAGTTTGATGATTCTTCATCAAAAGCTGGTTCTGTTTTTCAGCGAGAAATAGTACAGAGATCAAATCCAAAAATTTGATGAATTTATGTACCCTATGTTGTTGCTACAAGATAATATAAGTCGAATATGTCTTATCCAGGAGATCTGATTTGGTTAGTTCCACTTTACCGAACTTCAACAATGATTGAATTCTACAAACTTTAGAGTTGTATTTATTCACGGAATTAAAGTCTTGGAAGCGAAAATGCTGCAGTCGTGTCTTGCTTCAGGCAAGTAAATGTCTTTCTGGTGATCAAAACGGTCAGCTAGAGTAAGCCAGAATGTGTGTGGGTTATACTCAGCGAGATACTCGGTCTGCAGTGCATCATGGATGTGTCTTCAAATGAAGATCATTGTAGTAGCTTTCTAAGCTTCGTCAATAAGTTTGTCGTCGATGGGTGCCTCGACAGTGGCTCTAATACCCTTTGCAGTAAGATAGAGCTTCACGTCTTGAACCCACTTCAGGTAGTTTCTTCCAAAGACTTCCAGAGCGGTGAAATCGAGCTTGTTCAAGTTCAACATGTCCCTAAAACAGAGGGTACAACAGAAACGTGATTAGTCATATGGTAATCCATAGACATATATCGTAGAACATACAGGTTCTATAGACATGTATTGGTTTAATTTATGCATGAAAACTATAGGTTTCATGTGGTAAGTTTTGAATGAAAACTTCAGGTTTCAAAGAGTTCAATTTAGTTTTATGAACAATTAGTTCATAAAGGAGAGGTTCCTGCAAGAAATACATAATGCAATATACTGATTTAAGTGTAATGGATTTGAGTTGCTTCAGGAACTCAAGTGTGAAAGCTTCGGGACTATGAAAGTATGTCAACGGTTCAAAGTATAAAAATAAGTTATTGAATCATTAATGTCCAAAAGTGATCTTCAGGTCAATAATTTTGGATTTAATTATCAGATTAATAGATTGCAGGTCACTTTTAATTAATTCAATAGATCGGGACCAAACAGGGTCAATCGTGGAAGCAATAATAATAACATTCAGGTTAAAATTATTTAACATGCCAAAAATTGGCATTAGATTCGAAAAACCATAGCCCAATGGTATTTAGGCTAGGTGTCGTGAGTAGGGCAAAGCCCTAGAGGCTTTTGGGCTCTGGTTATGGTTGCAAAAGCAGTCCACGGGCCGATGGACAGGAAGCCCAACAACAAGCTGCTGGAGTGGTTGGGCTGCAGGGATTAAGCCTAGCCCCGTGGTCTAGTTGATTGAAACACAGGTCATGGCAAGGGCTAAGCCTAGCAGCACAGCTGCTGGCGTGGGCTGGGACGGAAGGACCAGCTCAGCATGCGTTGGTGTGGGTCGGGGCTGCAGGCTTATGGTAAGAAACCAAACTAGGTCAATGACCTGGTTATCCATAGTGTGCAGCGAAGCCCAAAGGCTTCAGTAAAGGTTCAAGACGTCAAAAGATGTCGTCTCAAGAGGGTCTCCACGCGGCTGGGCTTCAGGCCAGCGCAATGGTCCTTGTGGTGATGCCACAGTGGTGATACGGCGGTGCCGCATAGTTCCCAATTGTTTTTTTTCAAATTCTCTAAGGTTTGAAAAACCCTAACATGCATCTAATTTATATGTATGCTTTGACTCACAATTTCCACATAGCAATTTAATTGCGTAATGCATGAAACACACACACACATATATATATATATATATATATATATATATATATATATATATATATATATCGTAAGGAAATTATAAACATAGAGGGGTTCATGCATCATGGGGAATGTTTTCATGCTTCGTGGACATTTGAAATACCTTCCCTTATTTTAAGCGTACCTGATTAGCAGAAAACAAATAAGAGTCTTTGAATTTTGTGGAAGATAGCCTCCTCCTACGGTTCGTTAGTTCCTCAGCTTCTTGCAAGAGCGTGCTGAGGCCTATTTAACTGAGCTATCTAAAAGAGATAGGGGGCCGGCGGTAGCAAGAGGGAGAAGTGAGAGATTTAATTGTGATGTGTGTGTTGTATCACCTCCATTGTGCCCTTATTTATAGTAGTAGGATAGATAAAAACCTTACCCTTTTAGGATTACAACTCTTAATAGGTAATCAACTCTTAATAGGAATATAAAAGATATTCCTAGATCCACTAGGATTTACACAATCACATTCCTATTCTAAATATGACTGCAACATAAAAATTATTATTACTTTACATCAAACATCATAACATTTTTAGTCTTTTAACATAGCCACAACAATTTTATATAAAAGTTCTCCGTTTTTAGTCTTTTAACACACTCGCAACTTTTTTTTAAAGCCCCTTTACAAAATTTATAAAAGTTCCACGTACGACTTGGAACTCTATGCAATTGTTCAAGCATTGAAGTATTGAAGGCACTATCTGATCTATAAAGAATTTGTTATGTGCTCCAATCATGACTCTTTGAAGCATATAAATAGCCAGGAAAAAAATTTCAGCGAGGCATGCTAAGTGGGCAGCATACTTGCAAGAATTTACATTGGTCTTAAAGCACAAAGTCAGCGTGCAAAATCAGGTTGCAGATGCCTCGAGTTGAAGCATAATAAATTAAAAGATGCACTTGGCATGGAGCACAATAAATTATTGGAAGATGAAGCTTCCTTTTTTTTTTTTTTTTGCTTGTATACCTTATAATCATAAAAATGTTGAAATGGAAGTCGTGTTTATGCACCCATAATTGGAATGAAAATAAGGAATCCGATGACGGTTACATATCATTCTTCTGTTTACTAAAAGGAATCAAGAATATTCGGGCCCATATAAAAATGGAATTCAACTCCTATTTTTGGAGGAATTGGATTCCTTCGTGCGATGTGGAATTGAATTCTAAGAGTTGGGTGCAATCAAGAATTCATGATTTTGACTCATCATACCACACAAATTTTATAACATGTGAGGTTTGCCTAGGGTGTATTTATAGCATAGAAAAGCTTAATTGCAAAGCGATATTGCAGCGAAAAAATTATGGATTGTACTATCAAAAAGATAGAAAGTTTCTATATTTTATAAATATATATTGATATGGAAATTAAAGTTATAACCTAGCACATAAATTAATTATTTAGAACATAGACAGTTTGGTGATTACAATGGTTTTAATTCTGATTCAAGGGTATTTGGTAAATAATTTTATGGAATCAACAACGTTCTTACTCCAATTTCAGATAGTTTAGTAAACAACTTTCATAAGAATTTGATTCTAATTCCTCTTAAACATGACAGGGTAACATTAAGTTTTCCTTTAAACTAGGTTATGCGTTTTGGTTGGGGAGGGGACTCCTCACGCTGTGTCTATAGTTTGGACATAGATGGAGCCTAAGGGTTGGACTTACCCTTTGGTAAACCCTAAACCCAACCAGGAAATGGTTTGAACATATAAAAGAGAGAGACAAGAAATAAAAAGGCAGGGCTTAGGGTTGCAGCGATCAAATTACGAAAGTGAATTAGGACGACGACGATGGCATCGAAATTGGCAACATCAATTGTAAAGAGACAGAGACAGAGGGACTTGCCGATCTTACTACAGGTGGGTTTGGCCCGACCAAATTTGAATAGCTCTAGTAGCAACCCATTGAGGACTTTGTGGTACATTATTGAAGAGAAACCATGGGCAGAAGAAAGAAGTAGACAATGGGGTCGGAAGAATGGCTCTTCCCACATCAGCTTTCAGGGAGACGAAGGGAATTTTCACGTGCCGTGATACGATCCGACGATTGCCACTTCACGGAACGCGTTACCACTTCAAACATCCGAGCGGCCTTCTCTGTTCAAACTCCCACCTATACTTCGTGGGTGGAGACTTCGAAGAGTTGCTAAAATTTGGTTACAAATGACTCAAATCGGGTGTATTCAGATTTAGGTAGTTGGACTTGGAAGCCCAATGGGAAAAGCGGTGGCGGCGGCAGGACGGTAATGGTTACTATTTGGTAGACCGGATATCGTCACAGCCGCTCGCGATGACGGTTGGTTTTATGTGGCGACAGATGAACACTATCTACTCGTCCATCCTCCCACCGGCCGGTACGAGGAGTTGCCTTCTATACCAAAGAGGTTTTTCTCTGCTTTCCCTAGTCTTTGGGGCGTTGCTCAAAACAAGCTTTTTGTGTATGTCGGCCATGGCATTCTCTGTTATGATCCGGAATCTCGCACATGGGAGGCGGTTGAGGGCGATCGCAGGATCTGTAGTATGTGGTCCAAGAGCGGCGTGGCCCTTTACACAGACCGCTACTTTTTTGTGTATTCGAGTTGTAATCCTACAAACGAGGACGAGGAAGAGGACGAGGATGTTTTATGTTTTTGATATTGAGGGTGGCGAATGGTTGCCCAGCCGAGTTAAGGGGTTTGATGAGAACAAGGAACAAAATGCCGATAATATCAGCGATATTTCGCAGATATTATCGGTTTTTCACGGTACCGATATTTTAATTACTATCCAAATGGTTTTCGTCAAAATATAATATCGCGATATTTCTGAAACTATCGCGATATTTTCGAAATTTGCTAATCGGAGAAGAACGCCGGACCTTCTACAGCTCCGGCCGACTGTAAAAGAATACCCTAGACTCCGATCTAGGTATCAAAATGAAATAGAAGACGAGATGAATGTTTTTATGTATTCCGTTTGCCGTGAAACGGTCGGAGGTGTTCGGAAAGTTCATCGACACCCACGGCCTCGCCGGAGATGGGTGTGCCTAATCCCGAGCCGATTTCATCCCAAAAACCTTGCAAAAACACGATTTTGAACTTAAATTTCACATATAAGCATCAATCTAGAACAGAAAGAGGCAAACCCGAAGCTTACCTAACCGGAGAAATTCAAAACTCGCCGGAGTTCCTGCGTTCGCCGAGTTGCAGAGACGAGAATGAGAGGGAGAAAGACGAGGTTGCTGATGATGATGGGTGTCTTCCTGAAGCAGGTACGATGGTGTGCGTGTGTGTATGTGGGTCTCGGACCCTCGGTGCAGAGAGAAAGGAGAGAGACGGCGCCGACGAGGGAGGAGCAGAAGGCGATGTGGGAGAAGGATCGAGAGACCTTGGGTCTCTGTGCGTGTGTGTGGGAGAAGGATCGAGAGACCTTGGGTCTCTGTACGTGTGTGTGGGAGAAGGATCGAGAGACCTTGGGTCTCTGTGCGTGTGTATGTGTGTGTGTGTGGGAGAATGGAGAAGGGGGAGAAGGATCGAGAGAGAGAGAGAGAGAAGGATCGAGATGGGCAGCTAGACTGTCTGCGTGTGATGTGTTGTGTGTGTGCGTGTGATGTGTGTGTGCGTGTGTTATGTGCGCGCGTGTGTGTGTGGTTGGGTCACTGACTCACCCGACAATCACTTTTTACAATTTCAGAAGGGGGACAAAAATAATAGTGCTTTCATAATGAAACCGTGTGCCACTGTGAGTCTGTGATATTCTTTCACATTCAAAACCGTGTGCCACTGTTTGTTATATTCTTTCACATTCTCAGAGGTGGAGTATCAAAGCCATTCAGAGCATTTTCGTTTATTCTTCTTCCCTTACCCCTTTCAAAGCCATTCCAGAGCTTGAACACAAAGGGTTCTATATTTAAGGTAAGTTTAAAAACTTATATTTATATTATTGTAATTTATACAACAACAAAAAAAATTTTGTATGTTAATTTTTGTTAATACTTGCATGTTAATTTTTGTAATTAATTAAGTAATGTTAATTTTTGTATGTTAATTTTTGTTAATACTTGCATGTTAATTTTTGTAACTAATTAAGTAATGTTAATTTTTGTATGTTAATTTATACAACAACAAAAATATTATTGCAAGTATTAAGTAATTAATACTTGCATGTTAATTTTTGTAACTAATTAAGTAATGTTAACAATTACATGTTAATTTTTGTAAGTAATTAAGTAATGTTGTATAATTATTCCCTAGGATAATTTTAATATGTTTAATGTTATTTATTATTTTATTAATATTAGGTTTTATTATCAAATTAGATTATTATTCATTAATATTAGGTTTTTTTTATTATCAAATTGGATTATTATTCATTAAATTGGATTATTATCAAATTGGATTATTCATTAAATTGGATTATTATTAAATTGGATTATTATCAAATTGGATTATTATTCATCACTATGTTTTATATTAGGATTATTTTTTTATCAAATTGGATTATTATTCATTAATATTAGGTTTTATTATTCCATATTATTTTTATAATTACTTAAATTTTTACAATCATTTTCTTTACTTTGTATTTAATTCTTCTGTAGAATAACTTTATTATTTAGGTTCTCTTATATAACCGTCATCACTACTATATTTTTTGGCCAAATAAAAATTGTCTAATTTTCATGAAAAATAAATATAGGTACGTTTAAGATGTCCAGTGGAGTTACTAAACGTGATCCAGCTTGGGAACATGGAGACCCAATAGACGGAAACAAACATGGCACAATTTGCAAATATTGTCATCGGGTAATGAAGAGTGGCGGAGTGACACGACTTAAGTACCATCTTAGTGGATTAGATCCAGCAAAAAATGTCCAACGATGCGATAATGTCCCCCCAGAAGTGAAGGCATTCATCAGCACATTATTAAAAAATAAAAAACAGCAGAAGGAAAAGATAACACATGGAATGGAAAATATTCGAGCTGGGCTACGAGGAGAAGTCATTGGCAAAGCGGTTGACAGTGATGATGATGACGATGAGGACGAATGTGATGATGACATGGGACCTGAAGAACGACGCAATTTGAAACAAGCATTACGTGCCTCCAAACAGTCAGCATGGGAAAGAGAACACCTTCATAAAATTCCTAATAGAGCACAAGGTTCCGGGACAAGTGGTGGTGCACAAATGAGACGGGGAGGCAGTCTTAGAGAATCACAACCAACACCACCAATAGCCCCAAGTTTATATAAGTCATCCAAAGCACGTCAAAAGAGTGTTTGGAGTTATTTCACTGGAGGTAATGTGAAAGAGGGAATGGGGCATCTAATTAGCGAGTTCTTTATCTATGAAAATGTCCCTGCTGAGAAAGCATCATCACATCATTTCAAAAATATGGTAGTGGGATGTCAACAAGCCGGTGTTGGAGTACAACCTCCCACTCCCTATGAGATAAGAAACAAATATTTGGATATGGAGTATAAAGACATTGGCGAGTATGTTAACAAGTTAAGGTCAAAGTGGGAAACTAATGGTTGCACAATCATGTGTGACGGATGGACTGGCCCGACCAGATTGTCTATCATAAACTTCATGGTATACTCCAAGGGAAAGACAATTTTTTTTGAAGTCTGTTGATGCTTCAGACCATATAAAGAACTACAAGTATATTTACAAATTATTGAGGAATGTAATCATGGAGGTTGGAGAGCATAATGTTGTCCAAGTCGTGACCGACAACGGTTTTGCATTTGTCAAAGCTGGAAAAAAGTTAATGAAGCATCATAATGTGTTTTGGACATCATGTGCAGCACATTGTATTGATCTCATGTTTGAGGCAATGGGGAAGAGAGAGAATGTTGCTACTGTGGTAAAAAGAGCTAGAACGATCACAAATTATATTTACAATCACGGTTGGTTGTTGGCAAAGATGTGTGAATTTTGCAAAGGAGAAATTATTCGTCCAGCTACCACTCGATTCACCACCAACTATATTGCATTAGACATCAGAAGAAAGCAGGGTTGAAGCATCTATTCACTAGTGACGATTGGGCCAACCACAATTTGAGCCTCTCAAATGCAGGTCGTATGGTGGAAAGTATAGTGCTTGATCATGCTTTTTGGACTCAATCAGAACATGTGTGCCAAGTGTTTGAACCTGTTTACAAAGTTTTACGGATCGTTGACACAGAAGTGTATCCTACTATGGGGGCAATATATGAGTTGATGCGTGTAGTGAAAGATGAATTGGAAAGAAAACATGGTGCAAGGTGGGTCATAAAGATAATTGAAGATCGATGGTATAAAACATTATACCACGATTTGCATGCAGCAGGTATAAATTATGTCATAATTTGCAATTCATTTCTTTAGTTGCATAAGTATTATTTCTCTTATTAGAGTATGTGTTTCTTTGAACAGCATATTATTTGAATCCTCGATACCAATACAAACCCGATGTTGGAGATGATGGTACCCTTATACGTGCTTGATAGGATTAAATGCACACCACAAAGTAACACACAAATGTCCTATTGATTTTCCTTATTAATACTAAGATTTGTCAATTGTAGCATATGAAAATAAGGGTCTTTCCCGCAGACGATTGTTTTACCTAACTACTTAAAATGTCACAAAAACTGGTTTGCTGTCCCTACTGACCAGCCACTGAAAAATATTTATTAGACAAACTTACACTTATCTAAAGTCTACGAAATTTTATATGAAGATACTAGACACACAGAGCTACACTCATACAAATTTTTGGGATTTTTGGAGTTGATTTGCTATTTAAATTAAATTGAACAAAAGCAGGACAGAAACAGATTTTAAGTAGTTCACAAATTAAGAAAAACGAGTTAGGGGAATTGCTATCCACCACCAAATAATCATGAAAACATGTTATGTTTCATTCAAATTCCTTTTATTTCCGGATGAAGATGCTCAAGTTGGCTCAATGTTAGAACTCAACCTATTACTCTTTCTTACATAGTATGTTAAGAGAATGGCGTTTTCAACTTAACTTAGTCCCTAGCATGCAATCTAGAATGGCGTGTTCATAGATTTAACAAGTAGAAATCATTAAGAACGAAAAGAGTTTGAGTCATCACAAGGCATCGTAAGTACTGGCATTGTCTTACTTATCCTAGAAATTGGTTCACATGTTAATCGCAATTAACAAGTACTACTCTAGAACATATGTAGGTCCTCATTTGACAAGGGCAGGCACACACATATTCATAGCATTAGAATCCTAGATATGCTTACTAAGTATGCATCCGTAGAAAACACATAAAGAATTCATCAATGAGACAAGTAGTGAACCAATTTTCATCCATTCATAAAAGTAATTCAACGAAATGTCATAACAAACTTGCAATCATATTCGGGGCTTCAAAACAGCCCCTAACTTCTAAAAATTAGTTACACATAATCCTTAAATAAAACCAAAAGAAAGACATGAGTTTGAGAAGATAAAACCGAAAGAAGAGAATGCCAAGATTTCCTCCTTCCTTTCCTTCCTTCCCCAACGCAGCAGCCTTGCCTTTTTTTTCCTATCTTATTTCTTCTCAATTCTTTCTCCCTTGCCACTGCAACCTGCAGCCTTTATGCCCCTGCTTGCTGCCCCATTTCTGCTCCATAACTCCCCCACTAATAGCCATTTTGTGATGACAATAAGTGAGAGGAAATGGTAAAACAATTGTAACTCTTTAGGTAGTCTTTATGCCAATTACTCCCTCACTTAATCCTCATCTTTAATTCCATTTCCTCTGATAGTTGAATAGGTGTCAGCTGGTTTGTTCTTGGCTGCATCAGTTTTGGCTGCTAGTTTTATTGGGTTTATTGCTTTCAATGCTTTCTTGTCAGTTACAAACTGCTCAGCCCCTTGTGTACCTTTCAGTGTTAAAACGGCCATAACTTCTTCTAGAAAAATGATATTAACAATCCGTAAATGTTCCAGAAAATAGACATCCGTAGCTTTCCAAGCATATAAGGCTCATTCCCTAATTCATTCTGAGCTGTTCGTAACTTGCTTCCAAAGTCAGCTGATGTGCACAGGTAGTTTTGACGAATTTGTTACTTAAAATCCCACTTGTGCTATTTTTCTTTTCTTAGCTTGACAAGTCCTACAACACACAAAAACAAAGTAAATAGCTCAAAAATATAAGGAACTAACTAAGAAAAGATAAGTGAATTTGATGTAATATATATATATATAAATATGAGCTTATCAGTGCTGTACATAATGTATACTCTAAATTAGACCCTGCATCACCAACAATTGGCCAATTTGGAAATGAGGTACACAATTACTTAAATTATAATAATTACTTTGTTGGATTAAACTAACACGATTTATTGAATTCAGCTAACATGGTTTAAAGATGCAAGAAGAACTTTTGGAGAACCAACATCAGTTGCTGCTCGAACAAAAATGTCTCCTAGTGAGTGTAAACATATTTCACTATAAGTTTATAATAGAATTTGTTGGAGTTATTAGGCTTATCAACATTGTTTTTCATTGTAGCTGAATGGTGGATCATGTATGGGACCGATGCATCAACTGTGAGAGAGTTAGCAATCAAAGTATTATCACAAACAGCTTCCTCATCTGCTTGTGAAAGAAATTGGAGCACATTTGCACTCATACACACAAAGCAAAGAAATAGGTTGGCTCATAGTAGGTTGGAAAAATTAGTTTATTGCTACTACAACATGAAGCTTCAAGTTCGAGATAAGGAAGCAGAAATAGATCATGTCGACCGTGGTGACCCACTAGATGTGTTTGATATTGTTGCTGAAGATGATGATACAGAGGGTAACCAACTTTATCAGTGGATTAAACCTCTTCATTTAGATGATGATGAAGGCAACCCAGCTCCCAGAGTTGCTGAAGAAGCACGTAATGAAGGGATAAATGTAGAAAGAGTATTAGAGGAGGAGGTGGGATCTAGCAGCGCTGACTCTTTGGAAGAACTTTTGCGCCCAAGACCAAGAAACACTGGAATTCCACCTTCTTCCAATCCTACACAACCACAACATCGTGCTGATACTAATGATAGCTCTAGTACAAGATCAGGAGACTCACCTACCACCGGAGGTGGGAATGATGAAGGATATAGTGGAGCTGGAGGTAGTGGTGGTGGATATGGAAACTATTATGGACCACCTCCCAGATTTATGAGCCCCTTCACTGGTGAGGCAAACTTCACGTATGCAACACAGGATGATGACCATGGCAGTAGGCGGGCAGGACCAGGAATTGGTGCCATATGGAAGGACTATACTCGTAGAGAAAGAGGCAAGGGGATTTTGTCAAGTCAAGAAGATGACTCGTTATCTAGAACTTCGGACTCTGTTGGAGTGGGAAGTAGTAACTATGGTTATACTTATAACCAACCATTTCCCTACCCTTCATATCCCATTCCTGTTGGGATGGAATCGAGCGACTCATGGAAAGAATCCGAGACTCAATCTTCAAATGATTTTGCTTATAGACAACGTCAACCAATCTCGGATCCATATGGGTGGCATGTTAACAATTACATGCAAAACTATTTTGGGGATTTATCATTTGATAACTACTCTTCACAATACACTCACTCTACACATAGAGATGATGAAAATAGTGAAAAATTTGAACCTCATAGGAACTCTATGTGGTACTAAGTCACTCATGTATCTTACCATGCAATGTATAAAGTGTAAAATATTGTACTAATTCATTATATATAAATGATTATGGTGTGTTTAAACTTCTTTCATTAATTACTACATATTTTCTACACTCACAATGTTTGTCAGCTCGCTATATAATCAACTTGATAATGTTAAATCCATCATGCAATGCATTTCCTTCCAATTTTTTGTGATAAACTAATAGATAATTGACTAAATAAACATCATGCAAAGTTTCAATAAAAATTTCCAAGTTTTTCTTACAATTTATGTGGTTTCCATATAATTTTTATCGATATTGATATTATCCCGATATTTCCATCGATATTTCCTTGTTTTCGGACTACCGATATTTCCGATATTACCGATATTTAATACCTTGGATGAGAATGATGAGTATGTGATTACCATTTACGATAGTCATAAACGGCCGCCGTTCTTGTTCAAAATCGGAACCAACGACGGCAACAACCCCAAGCTGGCTTTGGTTTGGCAACCTTTGGTGCCTGGGGCTTCTTTTGGACCAACGGTTCGCTGGTCCAAATTCACAATTCACCCCATTGTTAATACCAATCCCTCTGGTTCTGGGCAACCCCTAGGCTTCCAGGCTCAATTGGTGTCAAATGGAGAGCATAAACTTTCCAAGAAGTCCACTGGTTTGCTCAATTGTCGTAAGCTAATTTGCTTGATTCCCTGATTAATCCTCAAATTGAACTGGATGCTGCATCTTTGGATTTTCGTGTATGAAGATACAATAACTATTAGATTTGATTCACTGCGATAATGGTGTCACTACAAGTAAGCAGTTATTAGTAACAAGTAGTGGATGAAATGGTTGCTAGAAGTTATTGAACTGTGCATTGACATTTGACATAGTGAAAAGAGGGATGCCCTAACTATTACGGTTGTCAAATTTGATTGAAACGTGAGAGGAGCAAAGAATAAAGAAAGAGTCTCAAGTTATAGGCAAACAAAAAAAATAAGAAAGCATGGCCGGCATTTGCCTCTAAGAAAAGAAATAGTTGACATGGAAGTTATGGTGCAACTCCACTCACTAGGAGACATGATAAAGGGACATAGGGTGGTCAAGACTTTGAATTGTTTATTTGGGCTCATTTGTACCTAAAAAGTGTACTCCCTTAACGGATATCTTTTGAAAATTCAAATTCGACCAAAGGAATTTATTAATACACAAGTGTACTCCCTTGACGGACATAATGTAGACTATTTGACCCACTCATAAATAAATGAGTTTCAACGTATTTATGAATTATTTGGACCTGAATAAGCACAATTAGCAGACACAAAAATTTCTTCAAGTAGTGAAAATATGCTTGCTGCTTGCTGCTTGCTGCTTGCAGATAATTGGATAAATCATTTTTTCTTAATTACATGATTAGTGAGATGAGAAGATGGATATATCTATGTGGACAACCAAGAATTTTCCAAAACTACGGTTTTCGATTCACTTTCACCCAAGTCTTGTAGTCCAAATAGGCTTATCGGAGACCTAGGCTTGTAGATTTGCTTTGTCCCATTTGCATTGATATTGAAAGTAACGCAGCAACTGTTGGGTTCACAATCCTTCTTTTGATTCTCAACTCAAAAATTATTATTTCCGCTCTCTTGTCGCTAGAATAATATTTAGCATTCAAAATATTAAGAGAAAATTCATTTGTGTAAGTTTATCTTACAATGTTGGTCTCAAGTTCGAATAAAAGAGGAAAAAGAGTGCGTCAAGTAATCGACAGTTGACAATTCTTTTTTCATGTAAATTCCCTATTTAAAATATTTAAGGGAGAGGAATAGGTACATGAATTTGTTGATTCTTGTTGGTTAACAAATTAAATTTCAATTGGAAAAAAAAAAAAGAAAAAAAGGGGGTTGAATTTCCACAATGATTCATCGGTTGTCTTACGTACAGTAATTTGTTTCCCGGACCAATATCATCAACGGGTGTTTGGTCTAGTGGTATGATTCTCGCTTCGGGTGCGAGAGGTCGTGAGTTCGATTCTCGCAACACCCCCACCCTTTATTTTTTTTGTATTTTTCAATTATTGGGCTTGATTGGCCCAAGTGTCCGCTACTGGGCTTTTTATGGGCCCACCTCTCAAACAAACCCCGTTTCCATTTCTATAGAAACCAGAGAGATCAGAAATTTCACTCGCTAGGGTTTTGCAGCAGTCCACTTCGTCTCCCAAAACCTCCCTCTCTCTCTGTGTCTAGTTTCTCGCCATGAGCAGATCAGGCCAGCCTCCGGATCTGAAAAAGTAACTTTTTTTTCTGTCTCAAATGCTCGATTTCGACGTTCGGATTCTCTGCTGTAGTTTTTTTTTTTTTTTTTTTTTTTGAATTTTTTTATGAATTAGGATGCTAATTAATTGTAATTTGTTGCTTTTTTTTTCTTTTTTATTTTATTTTTTTCAATAGGTACATGGACAAAAAGCTCCAAAGTAAGTTTTGGATGCAGGTTCTCCCCAATTTTTTCTCTTTACTGCTGGATTTGTATTCTTGTTCTGTTTGGTTGCTGGGAAAATTAGCTGAATTCAACTGTTAAAGTTCGTATTATGTTTAGGTTATCTGGGTATTAACTATTTAGTGGAAATTGAATAAGCATTAGGCACTAAGCCGAATCGAGTATGTTTTGGTTTCTTGGTGAAACTCTTTAACATTACAGAAACCTTGCTTTTCAGAAACCATACTGTCATAATACCAATATTCGTAGGTCAAAAAAATTAGTAATTTCGGATTCAATGTTTTTGTCTGCTTAATATGCGGTGATTTTATCATGCGTGGGATGAATATGTAATTCTAAATGTGAACATCAACTTTAAGTTGAGTTACATCGCATACATTCAAGCATTGGAATCGGAATCTGTTTATTCTTGTACATGTTTAGTGAAGTAGGGACACTTTTTGCTGCATATGCACAGTCCATCTGAGTGAGCACATAATGTGTTTGTATTAGTTAGTAAGGATCTGCCTTTTTTTTTTTGTATGGGTTTGTTAGTTGTTTTACTTGCGTGATATGATGAATGAGTTGTTTCGGGCTTCTGGCTCCTCTTTAAACTCACTGGGCATTTTGGATTTTTTTTTAACTCTAAACGTTCTGGAATCGTTGTGTGAAAATCAAGTTATAACTTGCCCCTCTAACTTTGCTAAATTTTTCCTATTTAGGAGTGGTTTGTAGAGAAGTAGTTGAAATTTGGGGGGAAATGGTAGAAGGGTCAAACCTTTATGTCTTACATGTGCAGAAACAATTTTTTTGATACTATTGGAATCTGTAATTTTCTTCTCTTTAACGTTATGAGAAACTTTAAAGGGCTGAAGTAACTGATGTATTGGATTGCAGTCAAGCTGAATGCTAATCGCATGGTTGTTGGTACCCTCCGTGGTTTTGACCAGTTCATGAACCTGGTTGTGGACAACACCGTTGAAATGAATGGCAATGAAAAGAATGAAATTGGCATGGTGGTAGGTCCTAGTTCTCTCTTCGTTTCTTTGTTAGTTTTATAGTTGCACTGCCATTTGCCACATGTTCCAGTAATTAAGTTGGTTGCTTAATTCTTACTTTTGTTTCTGCAGGTGATCCGAGGCAATAGTGTGGTTACAGTTGAAGCACTCGAACCAGTTGCTAAAATGCAGTGATGACTCCGGCTTTGCATTCTTTGAGTTAGATGTATTTTCTTTCGGTAATATGTACTTGTGTTGGTTGTTATGGAATACCAGTTAGTTGCCTTGTGATTATATACAATGTACTTGTCAGCCTGGATGTCGATTATATGAGTCACTTTGACTTATTCTCTTTGCCAGTTTTTACTTTCTAGACTTGTCTATATGAGCTACTACAGCTGCGTGCTTCCTGCCTCCCCTGCAGTTGAATTGGGACAAGGTCTTATTCGTTTACGAGCTACTGAGTTAGCTCATTTTTTGCACATATATCAGTCTAGTTGGATGGTGTCTTGATATGCATGTCGAACTTAGGAAGTAGGCAACGGGGTCTATTTTGATCCCGGAGTGGCTTTTGAATGAGAAAACTTTACAATTTGTTTTGGAAGCTTTAGACTGTTCAAGCTTGATCATCCTCTACTTTTGTTGTAAACAGCTTTTACTAAATGCATTTGTAACGAGGTTTGAACAGATAAATTTGGTCTCGTTTGTTGGCCAAAAAACCGCAAACCTCCCAAAGCTGAACCGGACTGGTTAGGCTTGGTTTGGGTGATTCGATTTTGGCTCATTAATTCGATCTGAATTGGATTGGACCAGTTACATGTATTTGCGTCTTAGTGTTTGGACCATATTTTGTGAACTATATGACGTGTAGGTTGATAGTTGGATTCTTTATTTGATGATTTAAAAAAATCTAACCATCAAACGTCACATCATGTGGTGTACAAAATATGTTCATGTAGATGATCTCTTTAGCATCACGCAAAAAGAAAATGTTGGCCTTTGTCGGCTTCTTTTATATGCTGCGCAAAACTCAAGAAAAGAAATCAAATCAGCTCAAACGGAACCGAACCGACCCAAATGAATCTTTCGAGTAAACCTAACCGAATGAAATTGGTCATATTCTACAGTGCGGTTTGTGATTTCATTAGGGTAATTAGACCAAACCGAAACATGTCCACCCCTGAGATTAACTAGAATCCGTGTGCATTGGAGCAATACAATAGTGATAACGGTAGGGGAGAGGCTCAACAAAATTTGGGTCCTGACGACGATGACCTGGAAAATCCCCTCTTGGTAGAATCAAAAGCTTTTGCGAGCATGAAAGAAACCACTAACGGTTGTTATTTTTGAATTTGAAAGAGGCAACGGCTAGCTGTTTTGCTCCTTTCTGCAAGTTTTAAAGCTTCTTTTGCAGTCTGATAAAAACGGCTCGACAGCCTCGACAGCAACTAGCTAGCTCTGCTTTTCCTTCCTCACTTTTTCTTCTGTGTTTCCAACTTTTGTTTGGTATTTGCATATTCTTTCACAAAGCCAACGGCAACTAAAATGTCGATCGAGCTTGGATTGAAAGCAGAAAATTATACCAGTAGTCAATTTTCCCTTTATCCACATGTGTTTTGTGCTTGCTTTGCCTACATCCTTAATGCAGTTTGGGCCTTTGCTACATTTGATGCATGTTTGGTGACCATTTCGGTTTTCGTTTTTAGTAAAAGACAGGAGAGGAAACACAAGTGAAAGTAGATGGAGAATTATACACGAGTTTAACCAAGTTGGTTAAAATGTACATGGAGAAAGATATATGAGTTTTAATAACTGTAAAGATCAAATGGTGGTTAAGGTGCCATGTGGCAGGTTTGTAATGGATAAGATGAATGTATAGTCGCTTAGTAGTTAAGCAAGGCAGTTACTAAATAGAGTAGACTATAAATAGTAGAAAAATCTTCTCTTGTAAGATTGAGTGACAGAAATAAGAAAACATTCATTTGAGTCTCTTTCTCTACATTTCTCTCTCTTCATCGAAGTTCTTCTACTGAAACCCTAGATTTCATTTATGTTAATATGGTATCAAGAGCCAGTGATTCCTTTGTGGGGTTACTGATTTCTTAGCAAGGTGTGTTTCGGAATCTGCTGTGTGCATCGGTGCAGTGCTGATTTCTCGAGTCGGTGCTGATTTCTTAAGTCGGTGCCAAATTTTTTTTTGCGATTGGTGATTCTTGCATGCATCGGAGTTGTTGGTGCTGCTTTGATTGGGAATTTTTCTCCAGTCGGTGATGATTTCTCGAGTCGGTACTGTTGGTGCTTCTTCGATTGTGTTCTTGGTTCTTGCATCCATGGCGGTGTTGTTCTAAGTCTGTGCTTCAGGTTTCGTTTTTCTGATTCTCGTTCTTTTAGTGTATTGCAGTAGTCTAAAGGCCAATGTTATAGTATGTTGTGCATCTGTTAAAATTGAGATGATTTGAAGGTCAATGCCATAGTCTGCCATAGTATGTTGAAGGCCAATGCCATGATTACTGGCTTACTATTGTGAAATTAAGATGATTTGAAGGCCAATGCCATAATTTTGTGTGTACATCTGTAAAATTGAGAAGATTTGAAGGCCAATGCCGTAGAATTGTATTTGTGTATTTGGGTAGTCAGAATTGTTGATTAAAGATCAGTGCTGGTTTAACTACTTGTCTGGTGATTGCTTGTTGAAGAAATTGTGAATTGTTGATTTGCTGATTCCATCATGAATTCATCATCTGTTAAAGTTGAAAGTGTTCTTGGTATGCTCACCATTCGATTGGGTGATTCCAATTACTCTAAATGGGCATTCCAATTTCAGTCAATGTTAAAAGGTTACAAGTTATTTGACCACTTTGATGGCACATCTGTGTGTCCTCCAAAGTTTGTGATCAATACCGAAACAGGGGTTACTAAAGAAGTTACAACTACATTTCAAGAATGGGAGACTACTGATCTTGCTTTACTTAGTCTTCTAATTGCCACATTGTTTGATGATGCTATTGAGCATGTTCTTGGCTGCAAAACAGCTCATGAAGCTTGGACTACTCTTGAAGATAGGTATGCTACTGTGTCTAAATCCATAATTAATATGCTCAAAACTGAGTTTCAGACTCTTCAAAATGGTGCTGACTCTATTGACAAGTATCTGTCAAGGTTGAAATCCATTCGAGATCAACTTATTGCAGCATGGGAGTTTATTTCTGAGAATGATATGATCATTGCTGCATTGGCTGGCCTACCAAGGGAATACTCCATTATTCGAACAGTCATTTTGGCTAGGGAGTCCTCTATATCTCTGAAAAAATTTCGGGCTCAATTGTTAAACATTGAAAGGGAAATTGAGGGCATGGAAAACACTCAATCTCATTCAATGACAGCTATGTTTATGCAAGGAGGTTCTTCTTCACAAAACTCTGGAGCCGGTTCTTCTTCAGGTTCTAATTCCCATGATGGTTTGTCATCTGCCACTGTTGGTACAATCACACCAGGATTATTTTATCCTCCTCATGTTCCCTCACCAATGCATTCTCATACTTCTAGCATTCCACCTATGCCTCAACAATTTCCCCCTCCATCCCCTGTGCCTCAACAATTTCCATCTCCATCAACTATGCCTTATGGTTATGGTTTTGGATTCACTGGAAATGCTTCAAACACTTTTACTCCAGAGTTTAGGTCTTCTAATAATTTCAGGAATTCTCTTGGAGGGTCACAAAGAGGGGGCTCTAAGCCATTTTACAACAAAATGCGAGGTTCTGGTCCCAACTTTAGACAAGGATGACAATCTTGGAATGGCAATACAGATCACAGATTCACTATGCAGCCTGAGTGTCAGATATGTCAACGTCGAGGTCACACGGCTCCTAACTGTTTTTACAGAAGTCCAAATACTACGCCCAATTTAATTAAGTGTCAAATTTGTGGCAAACGTGGTCACATCGCTCTTGAATGCTATCATCAAGGCAATTTTGCATATCAAGCAGCTCCTACACCATCATCTCTTTAAGCACCACAGAACTTTGCATATTAATCAAACTCTTCTTCATTTCCAATTTCGAATTATTCTGATTCCAGCATCAATGCTATGGCAGCACAACACATTGCTCCTTACCTAACTGAAGATGCTTGGATAGTTGACGCTGGTGCTACTCACCATATGACATCTGACATCAACACTCTCAATCATGCTACTCCATTCGAAGGATCTGATTGAATCAAAATTAGAAATGGTCAAGGTTTACCTATTGCACATATCTATAACTCTTAACACTCATTCACATTCGTTGAAATTGCATAAAGTTCTTCATGTGCCTCATATTGCTGAAGATCTTCTATCTGTGAAACAATTATGCAAAGATAACTGATGTTGGTTTATCTCAATGTTCTAAAAATCGGCTTAGGTGGCGCCTAGGCGCTGGGCGGCGGAGCTCCGACCCGATTTACACTAAAACGTTTAGTTAGGCGGGGAGGACATAGGCTGCTGCCTAGGCGCTCACTAGGCGCCTGAGGCGGGCTAGGCGGCAGTCTAGGCGGTTTGAATCTCACTGCAAATCCCAAACTTGCTGCAATTTTCGCAAACGATCTACAACTTCCGATCTCGTATATAACAACATAGCCCCATAAAATTTTTGTAGTTCGTCTCTGAAGATGAGGGAAGATAGGGTACGGAGAGAGAGAGAGAGAGAGAAAGACTGTCGGTGAAGATGAGGGAAGAAAAATTGCTGTCAGATAATTTTTGCAGCTCAATCTGTGAAGATGAGAGCAGAGAAGAGAGAGAGAGTGAGAGCAGAGAAGAGAGAGTGCGAAGAGAAAGAGAGAGACTTAAAACATTTCAGTGGTGGTTGTGCAAGTTGAGGACTAAAAAAGATTGGGTAATGTGAAAGATGAGGTTGATGTTTTGGATGGTTTTAAAATTGAAAACCATGAACTCTGAGATGGTTTTAATCATGAAAACCACCCAAGGTGGATGGGTGATGGGAAAAAGTGAGGTGGACAGTTTATAAAGTGGAATATATATATATATATATATATATATATATATTTATTGTGTGTGTGTGTATATATAAATCATATATAAATTATAAATTATTTAGATAATATTTTTTTTTTCCTAAGCAAGCATATTATATATGTACATAAAACATTCACATATGTATGTTCTTGTATAAGAAATAGTATATTAGTCAATAATAATTTACATTTGATATAGGAAATTTAATTAAATCATAAAATATATAAGAAATTTACCCAAATCCGCCTAGACCGCCTAGACGCCCGCCTAGACGCCCGCCTAGCCGCCTAGGCGCTAAGTGCTAGCCCACCGCCCCGACTAGCGCCTAGCGTTTTTTAGAACCTTAGTTTATCTGTGATGACATTTGGTTTTTTGTGCAGGACAAGGTAACAAAGGAGATCATTTACAAAGGAAAGAGTAGGCCCGATGAGTTGTTTCAGATTCCTGTGTTCAAACCATTGTCTTATTCAACTCAGTCTTCAGCTTCTGCATATCTTGGACAGCGAATAAAGTCATATCTCTGGCATCAGCGATTGGGGCATCCTACAAATGAAGTAATGTCATCCATGTTACATAAGTCTAAGATTTCTCATGTGTTAGATGATACATTTCGAATGTGTACAGATTGTATTCATGGCAAAATGACACGATTACCTTTTTCTCAACAGTCCAATAGGTGTTTGGTTTTTTTTTGAAAAGATCCATTCCGATGTTTGGGGTCTTTCTCCTATTAAATCTGTTGAAGGTCATAGATATTATGTAACATTTGTCGATGATTGTACAAAATTTGTGTGGATTTTCCCACTTTGCAATAAATCAGATGTGTTCAGTATTTTTGTGAAGTTTCATGCATATGTGGCAGTTCAATTTGGTTCCAATATTAAAACTCTTCAATCTGATGGGGGTGGTGAGTTTATGAACAAACAATTTCAGAACTTTCTTGCACTAAAAGGTATGGTACATATGATCTCTTGTCCTCATACACCTCAACAAAATGGATTTGTTGAGAGAAGACACCGAGACATAATAGAGACTGCCATTAATTTGTTAAATGCAGCAGGATTGTCTCAAGAGTTCTGGTTTTATGCTTGTGCTCATGCAGTCTATTTAATTAATAGAATGTCATCTCCTTCACTTCAAATGAACTCTCCTTATTTTCTGCTGCATAAACAACATCCAGAATTAGTTCATTTGAGAATTTTTGGATCAGCTATGTACCTCTACCTCAGACCATATACTCAAAACAAGTTACAACCGAGATTTGCATTATGTATCTTTCTGGGATATGCTGTTGGTTATAAAGGCATTCTCTGTTATAATTTATAGTCAAAGAAGTTGATACTTTCGAGACATGTGGTCCATGATGAAACAATGTTCCATGCTAGACTATCTTCATCGTCCTCATCTCAGACATTAGTGCAGTCTCTATCACAGAGTTCCTCATCAGTTATTGTTCCAATTCCCATATTTGGTACATCTGCAGCTTCTACAAATTCAGTGCCTCAATCTACTAATAATGAATCTCTACAGTCTGCTTCATCAGAAATGTCAACAAATGCCAGCTTACCTTATGGTTTTGAACAATCACAGGAATCTGAAACATCCACTTCAACTCCTTCTCAAGATCATTCTCCTTTGTTACCTATCCTCAACTCATCTCAGCTCCAGGTACTTCTTCCTCCTCCACGATCATCCATTCAAACTAGACTCAAAACTGGTGCTATTACTAGGAAGGATTACTCTTCCTATCTTGCTGCTGTCCCAGAACTTCAGTCTTTGCATATTGATGAAGATTTTTCCATCTTTTCTGGTTATACGTTTCTGGCTGATATTGTTGATGTTGATGAGCCTAAAACTTTTAAAAGTGCTAGCTCTCATTCTCAATGGCAGAAAGCCATGCAAGAGGAGTATGATGCTTTGCAGACACAAGGAACTTGGGTTTTAGTTCCTCCACCTGAAAATAGGTCTATCATTGGTTGTACATGTGTTTACAAAATTAAACGAAATGCAGATGGTACTGTAGCCAGATATAAAGCTCGTTTAGTGGCTCAAGGCTTTACTCAAGAACATGGTGTTGATTATTCAGAAACATTCAGTCTCGTAGTGCGCCATTCTACAGTTAGACTTATTCAGAAACATTCAGTCTCGTAGTGCACCACTTGCAAATGGAAGCTCATGCAGTTAGACATTAAAAATGCATTTCTTCATGGTGATTTACATGAGGAGGTTTATATGCATCAACCACATGGATTTGTTAATTCTCGATATCCCTCTCATGTTTGCAAACTTGTCAAATCCTTTTATGGGCTTAAACAAGCTCCCCGAGCATGGCATTCTAAATTCACAGAAGTTCTCCCTATCTTGGGATTTGTAGCTTTTCAGTCTGATACTAGCCTTTTTGTGAAACATGATGGTCTTCATGTTGTCATTCTACTTTTATATGTAGATGACATTATACTTACAGGCTCTAGTTCTACTCAAATTTAAGAGGTGGTCACTAAACTTGGGACATTCTTTGATCTTAAAGACATGGGACATCTCATTTATTTTCATGGTCTTCAAATTCAATATATGGAGAGTGGTGATTTGTATGTCAATCAAACTAAATATGCCAATGAGTTGCTCATCAAGGCTGGCATGGAACATTGTAAACCCTCTCCTACACCCTCCAAACCTCATACACAGCTCCTTATTTCAGAAGGTACACCTCTTTCAGATCCTACTATATATTGAAGCCTTATCGGAGCCTTGCAGTATCTTACCTTTACTCGACCTGATATAGCTCATGCTGTCAGTGTTGTTTTCCAATTTATGCATCAACCCACTCACTCTCATTATTACTTGGTGAAAAGAATACTGCGATATATACAGGGCACATTACAATGTGGTTTAACATACAAGTCATCCACTGATCACACTATTTCAGCTTTTTCTGATTTCGACTAGGCAGCTGATATCAATACTCGCAAGTCCATTACTGGATTTGTGGTTTATTTGGGATCCAATCCTGTGTCATGAGAGTCTAAAAAGCAGCCTTTGGTTTCTTGAAGTTCAATTGAGGCAGAATACAAAGCCTTAGCTCATTGTGCAACTGATGTTTGGTGGATTCGGTCATTACTGAAGGACTTAAATGTGTTTCTGTCTTCTCCGCCCATTTTACATTGTGACAATCTTTCTGCATTAGCATTAACTTCGAATCCGGTGTATCACTCTCGTATCAAACATCTTGATACAGACTATCACTTTGTGCGAGAGAAGGTTCAAAAAGGTGATCTGGTTGTTGAGTACATTCCTACCAAGGAGCAGGTTGCAGACATATTCACTAAAGGTCTTCACAGCCCTTCCTTTGTTCATCACTATTACAATCTTAACGTTGGGAGTCCTGGTTAAGATTGAGGGGGGCTAATAACTGTAAAGATCAAATGGTGGTTAAGGTGCCATGTGGTAGGTTTGTAATGGATAAGATGAATGTATAGTTGCTTAGTAGTTAAGCAAGGCAGTTACTAAATAGAGTAGACTATAATAGTAGAAAAATCTTCTCTTGTAAGATTGAGTGACAAAAATAAGAAAACATTCATTTGAGTCTCTCTCTCTACATTTCTCTCTCTTCTTCATCGAAGTTCTTCTACTGAAACCCTAGATTTCATTTCTGTTAATAAGTTTAACCAAGTTGATTAGAACAGTATGATCAGCCATCTGTATCCCCTCTTCGTAACTGAAATGAATTTATTGTAATCTTATAGTTCGTATTAAAAAAGAAAATCCCCCTAACTCCCAACAAACAAATGTGCATTTTAATTGCATTAATTTTTTTATTTCACGTAAGACTTATGGCCTCCATTTTCATAACTACCTTAAATAGGATCATGTTGGTAAGAATGTGATTTTACCTCCATAAACTAGTAGGATACCATTTCTTTAAATTTTTATTTCTCTTACGTGAGAGTCGAATTCTTGTCGTGAAATTGATTAGAGAAATTTTAAAAACGAATAGTTTTAAGTACATTAAACACTTTTAACCATTTTTATGTTCTTTAACTCAAGAACATATAGCTACTCAAGTCTTCTCAAATAAATGCTTAAATCCATCCAAAGTAACGACAAACCAAAAGCTCTGCCCTCCCTCTATCTATCCAGGGAATGGAAGGGCAGAGGCTCTTGGTGTCCCCTCCAATTAAGAATTTGGACCTCACAATCACTAGCCAATATGCTTTTCTTTCGTGCCTTTCTTCATTCATGGTTCGATATTTTGGTGTCCTAGGCATAGAGGAACCACACCAATCCATATTGAACTTGATGGTTAAACTCTACTGTAGTGACGATACTGTAGGAAGGTCTGCAAAATGAAAAGTTTTCACCCTATTGTTTTCCTCCGCACTCTTGATTTTGTTTCTAGCTTTTCCCTTCACCATTGTTCATTTTTTCTTCTTCTAGCTTTTAGACTAAATAAAAAAATGAAGAGATATAAAACAAGTGAAAAAGTGCAGAAGAAAAAAAAAAACCAGGTGTGAAAATCACAATCTGCTAAAGACTCCATAATTTGAAGGTTAGTATAGTGCTCTCTTTAATTGTTACTAGAGAAGCTTGGTTCCTTAAGATTGAGAATGAGTTGTTCTTGAAGATACTTTGTGACCGATTTATATAACTTCGTATTTATGATCAGAACTATTTATATTATCAATTACTTTATACATGTCATGTATGCTAATAATCAATTAAAACTAACTTTTTTAATCAATCATTTGCAAATAGATAGATGATTCGTAATATTTTTATCGAATCTGTTCATATATTTTGTATATAGTTCGATAACTAAACGATCTCATATTATTTTGATTTTTTGCACAAATGATCACAACATTGATTTAGAATATGAACTAGTCTAATAAAAAAAATAAAATTATGTAAATTAATCACGTAAGAGGAGCCAAGTCATTTCCTTGTATACTTGAGGAGAAGATGGAAAGAGGCACAAATCTGTCATCATAACGATATTTTAAATTAATCACACATGACGTTTTAATTCTTTATACGTTTATTGCACCATTAATTTGGAATACCTACATCAAATATTGCATGGAATTCCCAAGGAAAATGGAAAAGCTTTAAGGGTCAAAAGTTGATTGGCTACCAGAGAACAATGGAAAGATCAAATCATTGTTGTGAGAGAAACTCAAAGCCTTTCATATTGCCCATGAAACTTTAGCTACAGGCAACAGCAACAAAATCCAGATAATATATACTTGGATGACTTTGCTGTGAGGTGGAAACACATCACCACCCCACCTCCTCCTCCTTTCTTTTTCCTTCTATTCCTGCAAATCTGTCCGAACACCTCCGTAACAGTAAACAATTCAATATCATCTCTCTCTCTCTCTCTCCTCTGTTTCTCTCCCTACTCATCTCCATCCCCATCCCCATCTCTCAACCTACCACTCAATCTCCCCTTCTCTCTCCTCCTAGTCTCTCTCTCTCTCTCTCTCTCTCTCTCTCTCTCTCTAAACTCCTCCCATCCTTGAGTTAGCATCAAAGACAGATATTAAAAGAAAGGAGAAAAATCATGAAAAGTGATGACAGTCACGTCTCACCCGCCTCCTCCAGAACCTTTCCTTGAATCCAACTCCAACTCCAAACATTTCACAATCCAATTATGGGTCTTCCCAGAGTCTCAGATTTAGTAAAAAACCCCAATTAATTAACTCCACAATCATCACCAAAGACTGCTTCTTTTTCCTCCAAAACATGACCGAGGTCCTCCAATCGCCGTCCCCATCTCACTTCCCTTCCTCTTCAAGCTCCTCCACTCCATGTGCTGCTGCTTCACCTACTACATCCAATGACTCACCTTACCCGCATGCCTTTTTAGAGGACACCCTCCATGGGTATTTGGGTTCGGAGGAAGAAGAGGAAGACGAAAGCGAAGAGGAAGAGGAAGAAGAGAGGAATAGGAAGGAGAGGGACAGAGAGGGGGATCAGCTTTCGCTTCTGACCCTTTTGGTCACTGCTTTCAGGAGGTCCTTGATTGGTTGCAGTAGTACTAATAGTGCAGATAGTGCAAGAGGGAAGCTTTCTTCCATGGAGATTGGGTGGCCTTCGAATGTCAGGCATGTTGCCCATGTCACCTTTGATCGGTTCAATGGGTTTCTTGGTTTGCCTGTTGAGCTTGAACCTGAGGTCCCCAGGAGGGCTCCAAGTGCCAGGTCCATTGCAAATTTTCAGTCTTTTTCTTGGGGTTCATGTATAATTCTGTTTTGATTGATGGGTTTTTAAAGTTATGAGTTTCTGCTAATTGGGATTCTTGAAAGTTTTTATCTTGATAAAGTTGGTTTGTTGAATTTGTATTGGGAATCCCTGTGTTAGGTTTTCATTTGGTAGGATTGGGGATAAAAGATTTGTAAGGTGTTTTCTGGGTGGATTTTGAAGCTGCATTCTTTTGTTCGTATATGCCTTGCTGGAAATTTTCCGTATTATGTCCTCGTTTTGTTTTAGTTTGTGTTGGCACATGGCATTATTTTGCTTTGCTTGCTGGTATTTGGTGATTCTGCTCTGTAAAATTTTTTTTTTCTTCACAAAAGACTCACCAATTATTGTACCTTGTTCCATCAATTATATCCTTCAACATGTATCAACCAGGAAACAATGGATGCCAATTTTCTATTTACCTTATAATATGTCTGTTGTACTAGAATTTCATCACGATTCAACTCTACGGTGATGATGTGCTGTCAAATTTGAGTACTGTTTTGATTCTAAATGTGCTTTGTTTTGCTCTTATTTTGGTTTTTTTCTTGAATTTCAAATACTTGGAAAATGATTGTCGGTGTTCATGTTTTACACCTGTGTTTTGTTATGAGTTAAGGAGTTGGTGCTTTGTCAGGGTCAAGTAAGATGAGAAATATGTCTGTGCTGCCAACTATGGTTTGCAATTTATATCTAAATGTAATATAGAGAATAAGCACTGGATTTGGCATGTTGACTTCAATGAAGAAAAAATGGGACAGGATATGCCTATGTTCTTTATTGATACTTATAGTCTGTTGTATATTTATGGTTTTTTTGTTGTTGGACAAATGTTGTATATTTGTGTTTAGTTTTCTTTTTTGTTCTTCACTTTAACAGCATCAATAAAGTTTAAGTACTATACTGACATTGATTTCATCTGCAGCGCAAACGTTTTTGGGGTCTCAACGGAGTCTATGCAGCTTTCATTTGATGCCAGAGGGAACAGTGTCCCAACAATACTCATTTTGATGCAAAGACATTTGTATGCACAAGGGGGTCTGCAGGTATATCACTCTTTTGCTTATGTTCCTTTCTTCCAGCACGTCCAGGGTAGAATGTAATTAGAAGATATACTTTCAGACACTTTGTTATAATTCAAAATTTTAAACTACCTTCAATAAAAAACTGAAGTTCAGTCATACATGCAGGCTGAAGGAATCTTCAGAATTAATGCTGAGAACAGTCAGGAGGAATACGTCAGGGACCAATTAAATCGAGGAGTGATACCAGAGGGCATCGACGTGCACTGTTTGGCCGGTCTTATTAAGGTAAGGCTTTACCATTTGTCAATGACTAGTTTTCTTATTTGTTCCATCTTATTGTCATTGCTCCATGTCCCCTCCCCCAATCAACCGTAGGTGAACTCATCGTTGAGCACTTTCAGTTCATGTGATGACATTTGATGTTAAAATTCATGTGTTGCTTCTCAGGCTTGGTTCCGAGAACTTCCAACTGGTGTGTTAGACTCTCTAACACCAGAGCAGGTAATGCAGTCCCAGTCAGAAGAAGAGTGTGCTGAACTTGTTAGGCTCCTTCCTCCAACAGAAGCTGCATTATTGGATTGGGCAGTAAACCTAATGGCTGATGTTGCACAAATGGAACACTTCAACAAGATGAATGCGCGCAATATTGCCATGGTGTTTGCACCAAACATGACTCACGTGAGTGAAAACTTTACGCTCTAAAGTTTGTAGAAAAGAAGAAAAACAATAAAACTGAAAAAGACCCCGATTTCATGCATAATCATCGTTATTAGCGACATCCACGCCAACACGTTCTATAAACTAGAGTAGTAGCCAATGTGTTAAATATCAGACTATCATAATCAATGCATTTGGCAAGTTTTGTTCAAAGCTTGAAGATATAGAGAATGAATTAGAATGATAAGAAAGAGGTATAGTTTTTGGTGGGACATTTTATTGCAATGCTTGGTTATTTTGTATGCTTAATATGTTCAAAGACCAGAAATCAGTCTTGTTACAAATCACCTAGGAAAAACCATTACAAATCTGATAGCTGCGTGGTGTGATTAATTTCTTCATCCTGTATCTTTTTTCAGTTTCCAGTTAGGGTTAGATGTGATAGTCTTCCTTCAGCATGTTTTCATATGTTTAAGCCACCCGTCATCAAATTACTTTTATTAACAAGTGTGTAACTTTCATTTTTCTTAGATGGTAGATCCTTTGACTGCATTGATGTATGCCGTCCAAGTGATGAATTTCCTCAAGACTCTTATTGTCAAGACACTAAAAGAAAGAGAAGAATCTTTGGTGGAAACAGCCCCTGTACCCCGCCTAGAGCCTTCTGACGAGGATGAGCACCAAAGCACTCTTCAACCATATCACAAAGAGGCCAACGAGGAGGGTAACGAGGAAAATGAAGAGGAGGGCATATTTGTTGGCGAAGAACCTGATTCAGAGAGCCCCCTTCATTCTACACAAAATGATCCCACAAGGGCAACAACTGAAAGTGGACCTCAAACTTTCCTATCTTCTATCAAGAATATCATTCCGGGAGGAAACTGGTTTCTGGCAGATAATTGTCCTTGTGAGGTTGTATCCCAAGTTAGCCCTTTGGCAAACGGGCCCCAAGAAGACGGTTTAACAAGTTCAGGTAGAGAGGCTCAACCAAACATTTGGAAGAGCAAAAGTGGTCAATCAAGCGGTCTGAGTCTGAAAAAGGGCCCCAAGAAGGTAAACGAGCAGCTGCTGATTCAAACTGCTGTGACTGCTGACAAGAGCAAGAGAAGTGGAATTCTTAGCCGCATAAATTCGAGGACGGAGCTGGCTGAAGGTTGGCGTTGAAGAGTGTTTCGGAGGTGTTTTGGGGTGTTGGGGAGATTTGGCTTTATGTTTGTGCCTCCTCCCCTTTGGAAATGCTGTGCATGTCTGTGTCTGTATGATGTAATGCGTGTGTTTACATTTGTTTGTGGATGAAGCTTCTTAACCTTGTCCCTTGTACACATTTCCCTAACCCGATCTAACATTTTCTGTATTTTCAAGTAGAGGTTGGAAAGTGGTTGAAAATTCCTTGTTTCACTGGCAATGAAATTAGAAATATGCATTTCATTGAAATGTTTAATTCAGTTTGATAAATTAATAATCATAAAAGAAAAGAGTGTATGTCGATATCTTGGTACACCGATATATTTAAGTTAAGAGATGAGAGAAATAAATTGGTTACGAACTTGCCATCCGAAATTCGAACATAAGATTTTTCGCTTACACATGAAGAGAAATACCTTAGATTATAGTACTAAGTGACAATGTCTATACCATATTTAATTAAAGTACATTACTAATATGGTCAGTTGGATTCGGTCTGATCGTCTATTAGGTTTGGCCTTGAACTAATTTGATTTGTTTTGTTGGGTTTGCCTCAACATCACTTGAAGTTAGTGAAGCGCTACATGAATCCATCGATGAAGAAACACCGATTTTTTTTTCTTTTACAAACAATATTCTACAGTGATATATTTCTTTTTTAGAAGAAAGACTCACAATGAGCTAGCAATAATAGTTCAAATTCGTCTTTGACGAGAATTGAACCTAAGACATTTCACTTACAAGTAAAGAACAATACCGCTAAACCGTAGTACTAAGTGGTTATTCTACATTGCTATGGGATTCATAAGAAAATCAGTTGTATATGGGTTGACATACAAACCGAGTTTTATCGACTTGGTTCAATTATTTTCGTCGAATAGCCGGTCTGGATGGGTGGAGCGGGGAAATAAGAGTAAATTGTATCAATGGTCCCTTAACTTTAATCAAATTGAAGCAAGGTCTCTCAACTAAAAATCCATTACCATTGGTCCCTCAACTTATCAAAATGTGTAGTTATAGTCCATTTCATCAATTTCGTCAAAATTTTGTCAAAATAAGTTATGTTGGAATAACCATTTATATAATTAGGGTCCCTCAACTCATCAAAGTGTGTAATTATGGTCATTTTTGTCAACTACGTCAAAATTTTTGTCAAAACGAGTTATGTTGGAAGGACCATTGCTACAATTGGGTTAAAGTTAATGGACCATTTCTCCAGTTGAATTAAAGTTGAGGAACCAATGGTAATGAATTTTTAGTTGAGGGATCATAGCTACACGTTTTGATGAGTTGAGGGACCAATGGTAATGAATTTTTAGTTGAAGAACCATTGCTCAAATTGAGTTAAGATTAAAGACCATAGCTACAATTTACTCGGAAATAAACAAACAAAAGCGAGCGGGAGTCGGGACTAGTGATCGGGTCAAGAAATCCCCGCTCCATATTTTGTCATAAAACCCGCCGAGCCCAGAACCCAAACCGCCACAAGTTTCTATCTACCTTTCCCCCGTCTTTGCTTTCATCGTCGGAGCAAAGTCGATGTTTCTTAGCAGCCTCACAGCACCTTCAAAGAATTTCAAAGCAAATTTTCTTTTCTTTGTGTTGGTACTGGGTAGACGCCAGCAGCAGCAAAGTCAGATTGCTTTCTTCAGAGGTAACCCCAACTTTTTGATTTGCTTTGTTTTCAATATCTTGGTATTCAAATCGTGATTTTGTCGATGACACAATTATGTTACAGTGTCACAGATTGTTGAATTACGCATGATTTTATTCAGACGCAGACCATTTCACAGAATGAACATTCATGCCCTCCATAGCAATTTCTGCTCTCTGCTCCCTGTTCAACTTCCGTCTCGAATGTACGTGTGTTTGCCACCAAACCCACATTTTTCAATGACATTTGATTGATTTTTGAAATCGAAATCTCAAATTTTGCGTCTTAAAAATGATGGGTTTTGCAGGGAAAGTCATTTGTGGTATGTTTTGCCTGGGGAGGTGAAGAGTGAGGGCCTTTTGAATCGGTATTTTGAGCTTCTGTCACCGTCTGAGAGAGATAATGTTTTGGGCATGCGTGGGATTGAGCTCCAGAAAAGAGCATTGCTTGCCCGGGCATTGGTTCGGACTACGATTTCTAGATATGTAGGTCACTCTCATTTGCTTTTACAAGTTAAAGAACATGACTGTCTGTGTTGTTTGTATGGTTAATGTGGATATCTAAACATTCTTTTGTTTGATACTAGATCAGACAAACCATCGAGTTGATCCGAGATTCTTAAACTTTAAAAAGAACAGTCATGGGAAGCCTGAGGTATGTTTCTTTTTCTTACCAATTGATGTCTGGTGAAAATTGTTGTCTATGCTCTCATGTACTTGGCTTGGTTTTTCTCAGTCATCTTCTTTCATCTTTTTATTTTTTCTGGTGCAAATTTTGATCGTTCTTATAGCTTACTTGAGTAGGTAGAGTGGCAAATTGTAGATGGCTGGCAGCCACCACCGTTGCATTTCAACCTCTCGCACACTTCTTCCTTGATAGCTTGTGGAGACGGTGGATTCACCGGTAAGTATTCAGAGTATTCAAGTGTGTATATATATATGTATATATAATTATGTATGCATAAATATTGTTGTTGATGAAGTTATAATTTGGAACTTATGTGATTGATTTGTATTTTAGATTGGCATAGATGTGGAAGATAAGCAACGGAAGTTGAAGAACGAAATTTTAGCTTTTGCTCGACGGTACTTTTCTTCTCATGAAGTGGAACATTTATCTTCTATTTCGGACATTGAAATTCAGCGTCGACAGTTTATAAAATTATGGACTCTCAAGGTCTGTGAGACTGATTGAATAAGGGTTTAGGGTTATGTTTTCTCAAGCTTTTTCTTATTGCCATGGATCTCCTTTCTCCTTTCCAGGAGGCATATGTGAAAGCATTGGGAAAGGGCTTCTCTGCTTCACCGTTTAAGACCTTCACCATTCGATTCAGGGATGCAGCTAAGGGAGGCGTCGATTCATCTGGAGATGTAGATTCTGAGGTATGTCAGAGACTCGTAAACAAAAATTATTGCAACATCTTCCATGAGTATCAAACTGAATACGTTTTATATAGAGTCCGGGGATTGTATGCATTTTACATATCTTGAAGAAGTTTTGGCCTCCCTTTGATTATTCTCTTTGTTGTTAGGTGTCCGAAATCAGTGTTGAACCTTTTGGCCCCGTGAACCTCACGAGAAATTGGCAATTTTCGCTTCTAGAGTTGGCCGGCTCTCATTATGCTGCGATTTGCATGGAAAGACATAAAACCATTGGAGGTGAGATCTTCCGTTTTCTTTTTCGTTAATAATTTCGATTGAGAAACAAGTTCGACAAAGTATAAATTTTAACAATTTACAGGTAAAGAAAATGCTCCGATAGAATTGACAGTGTGGAGAACTATTCCATTTGTTGAAGAAGAATGTGTTACAGGAACTGATGCGGCTGTACCAATTGGCGGATAGAATTGTCTTCGTCATCTTGCTCCACTAGTATAAAGTTTTCTAGCCAGTGATTCTGTTGAACAGTTGGTACTTCAAACCCATGTATTGTTACAGAGAAGTTCCACGAACCCACTAAATCGGAACTGAGTTTGTCCGAATTGATTTGCCCATCACTTGCAGGAAACTTGTCCTCTGGCATTGTGTTTGTGTGTTCAATAGCCAAAAGCCGATAAGTAATACAATTCAAGCAAAGATAGCGACCTTCAACTCAACTTTTCTCATGATTTCGAATCCAAAACCTCCTTTTCGGTTCAAACTTTTTGAACTGGAACTAAATTCAACACCTTGCGATGCGCAGTTAGCAGCATGCCGGGAAATATTTGATAATTAAGCTTCTTCACCAGGGCTTGCTGAATTGAGACGCCTGCGAAGAGATATCACCAGTAGTCTTTACAAGAACAGATCCCATTCCTAAAATGGTGAAAACGAGTTGCATCTCTGACAACAAACTGGCGATCGACAATCCTGCTTACCAACTTTATGAACAAATGACAGTCTCCGCATACCCTCAGGTTCTTTATCACTACGATTTCGGTCCCTGGTGCAGTATTTAAGAGCGCGAATGCAATTGCCAATTTTTCACTGTGAACTAATTGCTCTTCGTTTCTTCCTTGATCTTTCTCATCAGAAACGCCAGGTTCCGTCATTAAATTTTCTAATTCATCCAGCATCCTATATATTTCTTCAGTCTGACGATGGGTTCTATCGCCGGCCAAGAAAGCATGAACTGTTCCTTTGCATTCTACATAGCTAAACCCTGGCTCCTTTTTGAGCTTCATTTCCCTCATCATAACTCGAACCTTCAAAACCCCCTCTAGATTCTTCGCATCGGAGTATATATTCGACAACAACACATAGTAACCGATATTGGTTGGCTCAAGCTCGACGACATGCTCAAATGCTAACTCTGCCAGCTCTACGTTTTTATAAATTTTACAGGCACCTAAGAGGGCACCCCATACTGCACCATCAGGATTTACCGGCATGGACTCAATTAGCTCCTTGGCTTCCTTGAGTCGACCTGCGCGACCTAAAAGATCTACCATGCAAGAGTAATGCTCTGGACCAGGCTGCAATCCATATCTTTTCTCCATTGCAGCAAAATACTCCAACCCCTTATCAGTCAATCCCGCATGGCTACACGCAGACAAAACAGTCACGAAAACAGTTTTGTCAGGTCGAATTCCGGTCATAACCATTTTGTCAAAGAGCTCCAACGCAACCTCTCCTTGTCCATGCAACCCATACCCACCTATAATTGCCGTCCAGGAAACCAAGCTTTTCTGAGGCATGGCATCGAAAATAGCATGAGCCTTCACCAAATTACCACACCTAGCGTACATATTAACCAGGGCATTATTCAAATACGGATTAGAACCAAATCCGCAAGACTCTATCCGCCGCTCTACCTCACGTCCAATGCCCTGTGCACCGAGGTGAGTGCAAGACGAAAGAACACCAACTAGTGTCACAGGATCAGGACAAATACCACAAGACTCCATCTCGTTATACAAGCTCAAAACATGAGTAGCGAGCCCGTTTTGCGCGTACCCGGAAATCATCGCATTCCAAGTAATCAAACCCTTCTCAGGCATTGCATCAAACAGCTTCCTTGCATGATCAAGCGACCCACACTTCACATACATAGTCAGCAAACAATTCGTCACAGACGAATCGATGTCGAAGCCGCACTTAACACCAGAGCCATGAAGGCACATCCCAAGCCCCAAATGCACCGGAGCAGCGCACCCGGGAACCAAACCCAGCATCGTAACTGAATTAACCGCCACGCCCGCCTCCCTCATCCGACGAAACAACAAAACCGCGTCAGAAAATCTCGAATTCGAAGTGTGCCCAGCTATCAACGCATTGTAACAAACAGTCAGCTTCCTCGAGTGGGGATTTTCATCGAACACCTTCCATGCATCGTCAACCAAGCAACACTTACAGTACATCGAAACGAGAGCAGTTTGCACAAAGGGTTCGGGTTCGCAGCCGGTTTTGAGCACGTGGCAATGGAGGAGCGAGCCGGTCAAAGGAAGCGAGAGCGCGGCGCAGGATTTGAGAGCAAAGGGGAAAGTGAAGGCGTTGGGCGAGTGGCCACGGCGGAGCATTTGGCGGTAAACAGTGAGTGCTTCGAAGAAGAGACATTGCTTCGATAGCTCTCGTAATCGAGCGTTCCATGAAGACTCCCACATCGGATAACGCTCGCAGCTTACACTGCAAAATATGTGTAAGCCAATCCAAAACGCTGCTGCACGTGATCCATTTGAGAGGGCACGTGATGTTGAAGGGTCCATGGTTATTGCGGTGGTGCGCGAAGCATTTTATCACCCAACGAACTAGATAACAGGCTTGGATTGGATAGAGTGATCAGCTTTGGCCCGCAAAATCTCAACGGCGATGGAAGCCGTACATTTCTCGACCGTTGCTTCCCGCCACTTGTCTACGACGTCGCATTCCGTGTCCACCAACAGAGGCTTCTCCGGTTCCAAGTACGCTGCGGCGAAGAGTCCGGCGGTCAAGCTGGGATCCTCCTGGATTGCTTTGGGCAACCCCGCTTGGCTCACTTCTAGAAACTTGTTCACTGTATGTCCTCAAATCTTGTTTGGTTTCCGAGAAAACGCAGGAAAATAATTTGGAATTTGAAGTCGGCACTGAAAGTTTCGTACTTTTTTTTAGCTGATAGATTCGTGTTTGGTGAATTGTTGTTAGAGGGAGATATGGGGTTGGGTGAATTCGAAGCAAGTTACGATTGCTCGGAAGGAGTTGCGGGGGATTGTGAGGGCTGAAATGTTTGGCCAGTTGACAAGTGGGCTCGAATCGGCTTGGAGCAAGCTCAAAGGCGAAGGTTTGCTTCTTCTGTAACTTCTTTTTTCCTCCTACGATTTAAAATTTTGAATCAAATTTTATAGGGTCAAGTGAATTCTATTAAAAAGCACTTGTTTGGGATTGCTTCCGGAAGGAATAAAAGTGTTTTTAAACAACCAAAAGCGGTACTAGAATGTAGAAGCGCTTTCTGGAGAAGTACTTGCTACATGCTTCTTTGAAGCAAAAGAAGCACTTGCTATGTGTTTCTTGGAAAGCACTTGCTATGTGCTTCTTTGAAAGCACTTCCAAGTTCCAAGTGTTTTTCAGGAAGCACTTGGATTTATAATGAAGTTTTTCTGCATGCTTATAATAAAAGCACCTTTAGAAGAAGCACTTATGAGTAGAAGTGTTTCCTACAAAAGCAGTCCCAAATGAGCCCTTACAGAGTTAAATTGGAGAGGAAAAAAACCTTCAACTAGTCACTTTTTCATTTTCTAATTGATTCTTAGTGGTGGACAAATTTCATCGGTGCGCTTCTCCAATTGAAGAGTCGGAATGATTTATTTTTACTTTCTAAAGTATTGGCCTTGAAGTGTTTTTCTCTAAAGTGTAATGTTATCAAGGGCTTCTATGTAAAAAAACCCTTTAAAATTCCATGCACTGATCACTGGGTTTTTGTACTGCAGAGGTTTTGACTAAGGAGAATATTGCGGAGCCTATGAGAGATATAAGAAGGGCTCTTTTGGAAGCTGATGTGAGCCTTCCTGTTGTAAGAAGGTTTGTGCAAACTGTCAGTGACCAGGCTGTTGGTGTCGGAGTTATTCGAGGAGTGAAGCCGGATCAGCAATTGGTCAAGGTAACTTCACATGCTGTATATGTTGTGAATGAGTCCCACATTGATGGGAGGAAGGACCTTGCATGGGCTTATAAGAGGTTGGGCTACTCCCCTTATTGCCAATTGGTTTTATGGTGGAACCTCAACTTTCTTCAGTATAACGATATAGGATTCTCTTGCTTTTCAAGGAAAAGCTAGGATTTAAGCATCGATTCCTAATGAATTATGATAGTCAATTGCGGCTTCTTTCAGATTGTGAATGACGAGCTAGTGAAACTGATGGGTGGAGAGGTGTCTGAACTTACCTTTGCAAAATCTGGTCCCACTGTTATTTTATTGGCTGGCTTACAAGGAGTTGGGAAGACGACTGTATGCGCAAAATTGGCTAATTACCTTAAGAAACAGGTGCATTTCCACGAGCATATCCCTCTTCCATACCATTATTATATGCATTGGAGCTATGCAAAATTTACTTTTTGGCTCTTCTTTTTTTCCGTTTTCTGACCCCGTGACATACACCACTCACAGGGGAAGACTTCTATGCTTGTCGCTGGTGATGTATACAGACCTGCTGCTATTGACCAACTTGTAATTTTAGGTGAACAGGTATGCGATTTACATTGCCAATAAAGTGAACGACTCTACATTTCCAGCGACTCTTATGTTCTAAGTTTTTGGTCTGCGTTCATTCTTATGTGAAAGTTGAGGCTTGAAACAGGTAAAAGTGCCTGTATATACAGCAGGGACTGACACTAAACCTTCAGAAATAGCTAGGCAAGGTTTAGCGGAGGCCAAAAAGAAGAACATAGATGTAGTAATAATGGATACTGCTGGAAGGCTTCAGGTAATTATTTTACGAATGTCATTTTTGTGTAATTCTGTGATGATATTTTGAGAACGTATGCTGGTTATATTAACTTTGTCTTGAGTTTCTTTATGTTTTTGTTTTCTTCTGTTTATCAGATAGACAAAGGAATGATGGATGAGCTGAAAGAAGTTAAGCGGGTTTTGAATCCCACAGAAGTTTTGCTTGTTGTGGATGCAATGACTGGCCAAGAAGCTGCAGGTATTCAGATTTCAGGCTTATAGTTCAATTTTTTGATGTATTTTCAAGTTTAATCACCCAAATATACAGATTCTATTTTCTTTCCCTTTCTTCGGTTATTGCTGCAAAACTAGACAGAGAAGCAAAACAAGCATGGATTTTTACTGTAATCTTTGTTTTGGTAGTTTTTGTGGATCATATCTCTGTACCCACTTAGGAAAAGAAATATGATCTATCTGCAATTTCATGTACACATAAGAGTTAGGAAATTGGTTGCTCTACTTAATGTTCGAGATAAAAAACCAAATTCATACCATCTGAACTGAATTATGAGATTCGTCGACTCAATTGTTAATTTGTATCATATGTCATCAATTTGCATGTCATTTGATGTTCTTAATGTGTGAATACACATTGACGCAATGCAAGTGATCATTGTTTCAAAAATGTAATGTTGGCATCCCACAAACCAAATTATGAATACTTGTAGAAGTAAGCTGACTATGTTCTTTGAGTTTGCAGCTTTAGTCACAACATTCAACGTAGAGATTGGGATTACTGGAGCTATTTTAACAAAGCTAGATGGGGATTCTAGAGGTGGAGCAGCTTTGAGTGTTAAAGAGGTTTGTTTGTTGTTGCCTTACTTGTTTTGTCATAGTAATCTCATTTGTTCTGCCCCATTTATTATTCGTCATTAAATTTCAAGTGAGTGCGAAGCTAAAAATAAACGTTTATGGTATAAACCATGATTTGAAAATCTCAAGGGAATAGATAATTAACTCTTTCTAGAGGAAGAATCACTTGTGATATTGAAGTTTGTATAATTAACTCTTTCTAGAGGAAGAATCACTTATGATAATGAGTTAATGGCAGGTATCAGGAAAGCCAATCAAACTTGTTGGGCGAGGAGAGAGGATGGAGGACCTTGAACCTTTTTACCCAGACCGTATGGCGGGACGCATATTAGGAATGGGAGATGTTCTCTCATTTGTGGAAAAGGCGCAAGAAGTTGTGAGTGGGGTTTTATTCCTCTGTGTAAATTCCACACCCAGATTCCCTGAATATTTATATGAGTTCTAATTGAGTTGTCAATATAGATGAAACAAGAAGATGCTGAAGACTTGCAAAAGAAGATAATGAGTGCAAAGTTCGATTTCAACGATTTCCTAAAACAAACTCGTGCTGTTGCACGCATGGGTTCCATGACTCGTGTTCTTGGAATGATCCCTGGCATGGGCAAGGTATGAAAGCCTGTTTGGTTCCATTCTGTGTATTTACTTTTAGGAGGCTGTATTTGATTCGGTACACATACACTTATGACCTGAAATTCGATAGTTGCTGAGATCCAGCGGGTTCCTTATTTTGGTTGTATTTAATTCTTAGAACTTTCCAATTTGCCTGACTGAACAGGTTACTCCTGCACAAATTCGAGAAGCAGAGAAGAGTTTGAAGATAATGGAAGCAATGATTGAAGTGATGACCCCCGGTATCTTATTCCTTTTGATTTATTGAAACTACCATTTAATGAAAATACTGCTGCTTCATGGTGCACTGCAGGTTATATATGGCTTTCTGATTCTCATCTTTGATTACAGAGGAAAAGGAGAAGCCAGAGTTGTTGGCAGAATCTTCAACCAGGAGAAAAAGAGTTGCTCAAGAGTCCGGGAAAACAGAGCAGCAGGTATGTGCAATGGCTACCTACGGTTTAAGTGTCCCCATATCAGCTTCCCCGTAAAAAGGGCTTGCGGATGTTGAATGTGTATTTGTTTTTCACAATCAGCTGCTGCTACTACATATAACTGCAATGTTCTTAATGATGTCAAAATCAGGTGAGCCAACTTGTTGCTCAACTCTTCCAAATGCGAGTTCGTATGAAGAATCTAATGGGTGTAATGGAAGGCGGCTCTATTCCTGCACTGAACAATCTTGAAGAATCTCTCAAAACTGAACAAAAGGTGCTTCACTTTCCATTACTTTTGTTCGCTCTCGGTAATTTATATGCCATGCTAATGAACTGTATAAAATGTCTCTGCCATCTAGTTTTGCCGCGCGCACTTAGCAGCTTTTATCCATTTATCATAGACTGTTGTTGCATGGTGGATACATCTTTTACGGTTTGGGATTCTTCCTTTGTCAGGCTCCTCCTGGCACTGCAAGGCGGAAACGACGATCTGATTCAAGGAGACAGTTTGTTGGCTCGGCATCTCGGCCCGGTCCTCGTGGTTTCGGAGGGGGAAACTGAACGAGCATAGCTAGCGGGAGTTCATGTCAATGAGATTCGTGTTCTCAGTATTTTACACTCTCAGAGATATGTTTGCGTACAACTCTACAAGTATATTACATATTCTTCATGATTGCTGTAGGCCATGTATCAAGCTCATTGTATATTCACTTTTTCTGTACGCAATCTGTTTTTTGTATTAATGGGAAATTCTTGCATGTTGCGTTGCAACACTCTTTATGATGTCACTCGTCCACGTCCGTGTGCGATTCATGACCATTGACATCGATGATGTTAGTGGAGTCCACAATGCATCAAAAGTCAGATTTCGCCCACCTGCCTGGGCATTCCGGTAGCAAATATCTATATCTTAGATAACTGATTTTACATGTCGTCTCCTTATAGTTGTAGTGATATAAAAAGCCCCATTTATTGTTCAATTCATATCAAAGTGAAATAAAATATTGGAAAAAATTAGTTATAAGTAACAATTTAGCTAAATTCTAGAATGAATCGGTCATTATGGTTCAAAAATTTTAGCCATTGAACAAGGATTCAACGTGTAACATCCCACATCGTCCAGGGAAGTGATCCTTAAATGTATATTCTCATCACTACCTAGCACGAGGCCTTTTGGGAGTTCATTGGTTTCGGGTTCTGTAGGAACTCTGAAGTTAAGCGAGAAGGGGGCCAGAGCACTCCCAGGATGGGTGACCCACTGGGAAGTTGCTCGTGAGTTCCCAGAAACAAAACCGTGAGGGCGTAGGCAGGGCCCAAAGCGGACAATATCGTGCTACGGTGGTGGAGCGGGCCCGAGAAGTGATCCGCCTCGGGCTGGGATGTTCCCTGGCCGGAAGTGTGCCGACGAGGAGGTCGGGCCCCTAAGGGGGGTGGATTGTAACATCCCACATCGCCCAGGAGAGTGATCCTTAAATGTATATTCTCATCCCTACCTAGCACGAGGCCTTTTGGGAGCTCACTGGTTTCGGGTTCCGTAGGAACTCCGAAGTTAAGCGAGAAGGGGGCCAGAGCACTCCCAGGATGGGTAACCCACTGGGAAGTTGCTCGTGAGTTCTCAGAAACAAAACCGTGAGGGCGTAGTCGAGACCCAAAGCGGACAATATCGTGCTACGGTGGTGGAGCGGGCCCGGGAAGTGATCTGCCCCGGGCCGGGATGTGACACAACGACTGAGATTCTAGAACATGACATGAGCCGATTTATTCTTAGAAAACCCCACAATTTAGGTTTTTGAATGGGAAGATGATCATCTCCAGATCTACTTTAGGATCCTCACATCTTAGCCGTTCATTGTACATCGTGCGGCCAGTTTTCGTCAAATACTATTTGTGTTTAATTTTAAATAAAAAAAGTCTAATAATTTTTGACTGCACGATGTACAATGAATTGTTAAGATATGGGGATCCTAAAGTGGATCCGGAGAGGATCCTCTTCCATTCAAAAACCTAAATTGTGGGGTTTTTTAAGAATAAATTGGCTCATGTCATGTTCTAGAATCTCAGTCGTTGAATCCTTGTTCAATGGCTAAGATTACTCATTCGCTCTAGACGAATACAAGAGGAATCAAATGTCTGAATTTATTTGTGTCTTGGATGACTAGTGACCAAGGGCTTTCCTCTACCCAAAAATCTCTCGTCCTTTCACCCTCCAAATGCGGATAGGCTAAGAACGAGTCACGGATGGATTTGTAGGACAGTTTAGGACAAAACAAGAAAGTAGGCTGGTTAAAGTTAAAAGACTCAGAAAAACATGGCAAACCGTTGCACCTCAACCTAAAGAAATCAACACGTGTGTTCCAAGAAAAAAGCTACTGACACGTGTCTCTGCCTCACATCTTCTCTCTCTTTCTGCTTCTGATATCTCTCACCTCCCTTCCCTTCGTACCGCCATAGAAAGAAAGAAAGAAAGAAAGAAAGAAAGAAAGAAAGAAAGAACACACAGAAAGAAGGAAAGAAAAAAATTGCAAAGAAAATGGCGGATTCGACATTTCCAGCAGCTAATGTGGATGCAGAATTGAATCCAGGAACTAACAAGAACTTTGAGGAAGACAGTGGATCGTCTCTAGTAACTACCTCCAAGGAAATCAAGGTGATTTTTTTCAACGCTCAAATTTTTGTATTCTCAATACTCGTACAGAGAAAATATCACTTCCACCAAATCCATCAAATTCACAAATTCGGACCCTTGAAATTTGATCCATTTTAAAAGTGTCTTTGTTTTTAGTCTTTAAATCAAATTTCAAAGGTCCGGATTGGTGAATTTGATGGATGAGATTCGAAGGATCCCTTTACCACAAACTTTAATAAATAATATAACTCGTGAATACTAGGACTTAATTGAGGGAGCACAAAATGTGGTTTATATATATCCCGCTTATTGTCGATTTCTTTTGGTTTCCGTAGTTTCTTTTTTTTTTTTTAAAGTTTGTAATCAGTCTTATTAGCGTTGTGCGTATACAATCATATTGAATAAATAGTGATTTCCGCAATCATATTTTGTAGGCTTGCACTCCTCACGTTAGTGTGATGCTATTGATAATTGAATACAAACGTGCACTTCGCGGTTGTTGCTTTAGCCAATTTTGGGGTCGTCAGTCCTCTGATTGTATTTCGTTAGATGTAAAAGAAAAGCATGAAAATAAGTGGAGGAATGCAAGTTTACGAAGTGGAATGTGAAAATCGGTTTATCGAAAAGTGATAAGTACGCGATGGGTTTGAAGGTTGGTCCCACGATCCTAGGTAACCAAATGTCTAATACCATGCTATACAATCATTGACTCTGACATGTGAAGTTATTAGTGAACCTCATAACCCTTTTAACAGCTTATTTCAAGCTAACACGAACACTTTTAGCAACAGAGTTTCGTAAAAAAAGAAGTCCGGAAATCTTGGTATTCTTTTGTGCCTCTCTTCTGTATGCAATGCAGTCTTGCTAATAATGTTGCGCTGTTTATTTTCAAGGACAAATTAGAGGCTGAAGAGAGAAAGCAGCAGAAGGAGAAGGAGAAGGAGAGGGAGAAGGAGAAGAAAGATGCAGCGCAGACGCTCAAGAAAAGCATTATTATCTCAGCAGTGGTCGTGGCTGTAGTCGGCGCGATATTTGCCCTAACCAAGAAATTGAGAGAGAAGTGAACTTCGACGCCGAACCAAACGGAAGCAATATGGCAAAATTTTGCATCCTTCTTCCCCCCATTTGCTTCTCTTTCTTCTACCGTTGTTATTTTGAAATGAACATGCATGATGTCCATTTGGACACACTGCGTATGTACTTTCAGTTAATTTGACGTACATTAATTTGGTAATTCTCTGTCAAGTGTCAACTATATATACATTATGAAATTGTGTATGGAAACATATGCAATCTAATACAATGTTCCTTTTGTTGTTTTCCCAAGAATATTGAATAAACATCATTTCAAATAGGGCTGGGGGAGGAGTTGCATGGAGAACTAATGCACTAGCAAAAGAGTTTTGGGGGAGGCGCTTGAAGCGCGCCATCGCAGTTTTGCAGACTTGAGCTCGATAGAGTGATATTGAGAGTTGGATTTGGAATGCGATATTGAGAGTTGGATTTGGAATACGTCTTGCAATAAGTTGGTCATAATTAGGTATACTTCATGTTAGACAATTTGGAATACACCATGCAATAAGTCAGTCATAATTGGGTATGCTTCATGGTTATTCAGCTAAGACGAACATATGACCGCTGACATACAATTTAGTAATAAATTCATATAAGTTGCCATAACAAAGAATATAGTACATGTTAGTTAGTTTTTATGTTTTATATTTTTTTTAATGTAAATCATAGGCTGTTTTAATTATTTGAAGCTAGAATATCGATGTTCGTATAGTACAGACGCGCAACCTTGAACAAGTATCCATCTACGCATTCGTAACAATAAAAATAAAGTAATATAGGTTGTTTGTTGTCTAATCAAACTTTACACATCGATCTTTTATGCTCTGATAATTTTCTTCATCTGCAAACACGTTTTATTTTCTGGATGCCAAACCATACACTTCCTGCTGTCCTTGATACTCAAGAAGATTCGAACAAATTCTGGATGTCCTTCTCTATTTTAATAGGTAATGTCACAGGAGCATATCTCTCCACAACCTTCCCTTCTTTGTTAGACAAAAACTTATTAAAGTTCCATTGGATGCCACTCCCAAATATCCCACCTTTCTGCCCCTTTAAGAATTTGTAAAGGGGTACCTCGTTCTTCCCATTCACCTCAATCTTGTCAAAGAGTGGAAATTCAGCTTTAAATCTCCTCATTGTTTCCTGGCTTTTGTCCTGCAAACTGGTTGCAAGGAAACGCCAAAATCTTTGTTTTTGTACTTTCCATACGAAACACTTAATTCCTTGAAGTTTGATTGTGTTAAATATTTTGGAAGCAACATTCACTATAACAACCACCTTCCCACCGTATTCACTCAGATTTACGTCGTTACCATGAATATCCTTGACAGTGAATTCGTATACAGATTTGGAACTTTCTTCAGCCATAATTCGAGGAGAAGAGAATTGGGAAGTGTAAAAGTAACGGAAGAAAGCAAAACCCAGGAGAAATTTTTAATTGTGACGGGAACATGGGTGGTATACCATGTGTTTTTATGTAAGTGGTGGAAAATTTTATTTTTTAAGTTATTAACTTTTTGACACACAAATCCTACCATTTGTATAGTAACACGTGATGTACCACCTCGTGTGTCGGTCACATTGAAAAATCTCTCAAAACCTAGAAGGAAGAGAGAGACCAGTTGGTGAATTTCAACGAACGCATGCCAACATGTTACTTTGATTCTGTTTAGGCCCGAAATGTCAGTTTGGGCCGAATTAGAATTATTCTCGGCCTGGAAAGCTCTATTTGGAAGCTTGTGGGTTATTTAGCCCATGGGCCGAGGTCGGCTAGGGCTGGTTAGGAAGAGGTTTGTTTGGATAGAGACGAAGCAGGCAGAGTCCTACGGATAACATGAATCCTGATGCATTAAGGGGTCTCGGCGAGGATGAGGTATGAAGGTGCGTGCGACATGATAAAGGCTAGGTTCAAAGTCCTGATTGAAGAAGGATTGGTCGAGGTAATTTTGGATCAGGATAAGGAGTCCTAATCCGAGTGTGACTTGGACTTGATTGCAGAGATGCTCCTATAAATACAGAGGCAGTCGCACCATTCAACCCCTCTCCAACTCAACACACAAATCTGCCCTACGCAAACCCTCGCTCTACGCGAAACCTCTCAACAACCTTGAGATTTTTATTTTCCTTTTCGCCAACACATCTTCAGTTTGGATAAACAGCACTGTGAAGGCAACCGGTGGTATCTTCAGTTTGGATAAACAACACTATCGCCGTAGAATCAGCCGACCGCGGAGCACCTTCAGTTTGGATAAACAGCACTGCGAAGAGGCCGACTGGTTACCTATCCAAGTCTCGGTCGAGAAGGATTTTCGAATCCTTATTGGCAGAGGTCATCTCATTAGCCTTCTTGGCGAAGTGAGGTGTTACCAGGTTACTACATTCGGCATTGACAGCCGAATTTGATATTGAACTTCGTAAATTAGCAGCCTTGTCTTCAGGCTCAAGAACCCGAAGGCCGAGAATTGTTCCTTCCTCGGCCGCAATCGCAAGACGCAGAAGTCAGCAGCGCGACCAACGCAACATCAACAAATTTTACTCCTCGGCCGAGCTCGACCGACGAGTTGGCACGCCCCGCACACAACCGAAGGACGTAGTTAGCTTATTAGTTACTCGGCCTGTGCGCCACGTAGGCTTGGTAGTTTTTAGGGTTAACATTTTGGCACGCCCAGTGGGACCCGGTGCTAAACTACGAAGTTCATGCCAATTGAGACACGATCAGTCAAGAAGAAAGCAGTTATGGGAAAAGCGAGTGACTTGTCGGTACCGCAAACACAAAACCCCGTTGTTACCGCGACACCAGAGTCCGCCAGCACGACACGCCGAGAAAAGGAAGCTGGCCTCGGCGGTTAGCCCCGTATTACAGAGGCCCTCAACAAAACCGCATCCATTTTCAATGAGGTGGTGGTGGAGGACTGCGATGAAGATGGTGGTGAAGGCGCGGATCCACCAACAAGGTCGTTGCTCCGAAGACGACTAGATGAATAATCTCGACAGGTCGAACAGGTATTCAGCCGAGGAATAGACAGTCTGCGCGAGGTAATAAGCAGTACTAATGAAACACACACCAGATTGCTTGAAATGCTGGTGCACAAGATCTGTGAAGATAAACCCGCCGATCATTTTCGGCAATGGCCACTAAAGAACGATCCTTTACCGATAGTAAGGACCGAGCCAGTGCTTGCTCGGTTCAAGCCAATTGACCTGGACAAGAAAGGAGGATCGAGCAGTAGAGCGGATGGATCTGACCAGAAAGCAGAGGCGACATCCATCGATGCTACCAAAATCCAGAGAATGATCGATTCGGCCTTGAAAAAAGGGCCGAAATTCCCAAAATTCATCCACCCGTACCCTGCCTACGTCGAGAAATTTGAATATCCCAAGGGGTTTAAAATCCCAGATTTCAGTCTGTTCGCCGGAGAGTCGTCTTTGTCCTCGTTAGAACATGTGGCTCGGTTCACCGCTCAATGTGGCGACGTTAACAGCGATCTCTATAAGTTGCAGCTATTCAACTTCTCATTGACAGGCTCGGCCTTTGCGTGGTACATCAATCTCCCACCAAACTCCATCCAGAGCTGGGAGGAGTTGGCTGAAAAATTTCATGAACAATTCTATCGGCCGGGGATGGAAATGTCGGTTTCATCATTGGCTAGGATGGCTTAAGCATTAGATGAGTCGCCAATGGATTACCTAACCAGGTTTAAGTCAGCAAGAAATTGGTGCCGGGTACCCCTTCCTGCAGTCGAATTTGTTAGACTAGCTTTGAATGGGCTGGACGTGGAGTACAAGAAGAAATTCCTGGGGGCAAACTTCCGAGACATGTATGAGTTGGCTCAACACGTTGAGCAATATGACTACCTGCTCCGAGAGGAAAAAGTCTCAAAGTCTCCATCCCGAGGAACCATCTATAAAAACCCCACGGTTAGCTATGCCTCGACTGAACCTGAAGAGTATGCTAATATTGACGCGGCCGAGATAGTCATCGACAAGCCGTATGTTTGCAAGGCATTGATGTACACCAATCCTAAGGATGTGAAAACTCGCACGGCCACCGAAGAAACTATTACTAAGACATCAAAGGTTTATACTTTTGACATCACTAAGGCCGACGCCATCTTCGACCAACTGATGCTTGCCAAGATCATCAAACTTCGGCCTGGGCATAATATCCCTAGGGCCGAAGAATTGAAAGGAAAAATATATTGCAAGTACCATAATTCGAATAAGCACTCGACAAACAACTGTGTCGTATTTTGAGATGCCGTTCAAAGTTGGATCGATAACGGCAAGCTCAAGTTCCCAGACAAGAAAATGAGCGTTGATACCGACCCGTTTCATACAGCGACGGTTAATATGGTAGATGCCCGTCTACCTAGGGACAAAGGGAAACAAACGGCTGATGTCGTCCCAGTACAACGCATCCGAACGAAGAATTCTCAGCCACGGCTCAAGGTAGATTTATTCTCGAACGAGCCGCCCAAAGTTCTTTCAGGGCCGGCTATCGTCGAACCTATAACCAACTCTAGCGCTGAGGAAGAAGGTAGATCAGCAATTTTGTGCAGTCGGTGTAAGACGAACCTGGATGTAGAGCCAAACAGAAAGCCGTCTCAAGCTAAGACAGACACGGCCCCAACACCCAAGAAGACACCCAGTACAGGCCAACGTCAGGGAGTTTTCGACAAACTCGGCCCCAAAATGCGGCCGACCGAGCTACCCCCAGTTAGACGACGACTGGACTTCGATGAACCATTCTATAACGAAGATTATTACGCACGGAGTTCTAGCAGCTCGAACTTTTCGGCAAAGCAGAAAACCTTCAAGCCTCCCGAACCGCGTGATCATCGATGGTACACCTATCATTCCCCTAAAGGTGTGTATACTGCATTGTCCAAATCACAGAAGCGTCGGCGCCAAAGAATAGACTGCATGGCCCACCGACAAGCAGCTCAGGAAACTTCAGCCCCCAAGTGGCGGCCGAAGAATCAAACTAGCAGCGATGAAGGGCGACAACCCCGACCATCATGACGGAGTTGCTCCAAGAGAGACAAGTGATCAACCCTGATGTAGAAACCATATTTGAGGAGGCTGATAAGCGAATCAAACTTCTCCTTCGACCCGGGGAAATGAAGGCGCGTCTCGAACATTTCAAGGAAGAAGCTGAGAGTAAACTTCTCCCATTACCTGTACAGGAGCCTTTGATCAAAGTTAGACGGAACCTGCATCCACCGTTCCTCGGAGAGGCATTGGAGTATATGCGAGAGTTCCACAAAAAACATTCGGCCAACGATCTGTACGGTTTGCCAAAAGCATGCCAAGATACGATTGATCTCGTTCTAGCTTGCCCTGATGCCGAGCGAATTATTCAAAAGAGTTCGGACCTAGGGTTGAAAGCTAGGTTCCAGCACATACGAGAGGCTCGAGTGCTCGGCTTCGACATCGACCCATATACTGATATCGAGACGAGCGAGCTCCCATTTTCGCTGGAAGATCTCCAGCACTTGCGGTACCATTTCGAAGTCTTTTTGGCCGTTTCTCTTTTCGGCCTTACGGCCGATGAAGCGAAGCGCGTGGAACGCTTAGATGCCTACCTAGACATTAGGGACGCCCGCATTATGTATCAAGATCAGACTCGCGACACAACGCAAGTCCCGGACCCTGTTGTGGTTCTCAATAAGCCTGAGCCCATTGACCAACAGAAGGGTATTCTCCAAGATGCCCTGCGAGAACATACCCCGGCAACAGCTGATGAAGTTAGTACAAATACTGTCCATGACAGAAGTCCAGAGGAGAAAAGCCCGGCAAACGAAGGACCGTCAGAGGAATGAGACACCGGGCCGATGGGTCCTTCGGTCCTCGACAACATGGAAATCAGTATGGTCCATGTTCTGCCTGCAGATTTTCAACCACGCACGTCCCAACCTAACTTCCTAGACGGCGACGTAATGGCCGAAGAGGCTACCCAGGCCGAGTTCGTACTCCCTGCCGAAGTCGAGTCAACGACAAAAGAGGATAACCTCAGGGCAGCTATTGCCGAATTATTCCCTCGGTCGTCATCGGCTAATCTTCATCACCTAAAGCCGTTATATGTTACGGCTCATATCGAGGGATACCCAGTGTCCAAAATTTTCGTTGACTGCGGAGCAACGGTCAATATCATGCCTGTGATAGTGATGAGGGCGTTACGTCGTTCCACCGACGAGCTCATTCCATCAGGGATTACCATGAGCAGTTTCGTGGGTGACAAATCCCAAACCAAGGGAGTTCTCCCATTAGAAGTAACCGTCGCAGGTCGCAACCACATGACCGCTTTCTTTATAGTTGACTCTAAAACCGAGTATAATGCGTTGCTCGGACGAGATTGGATCCACCAAACCAGTTGTATCCCCTCATCGCTATATCAAGTTCTCGTCTTTTGAGATGGCAAAACGGTCGTGGTTCACCCAGCTGATTCTCAGCCATTCGAAGCTAACATGATCCAAGCGCGATATTACGATGATCATGTCGGATACATCACGTTACACGACCTTAACGAAGAAGGTCGACCAACGCGAATTTCTGTTCAGAAAGCCATCGAGGTTGGCGCCGAAACCGTTCACCAGGATTTGGCGAGGCTCGGATTGGCTAACTTCATCCCCGATCCTGATGTCTGACGCCAGTCAGACCACACGCCGAGCCGCAGTTTCATCAACCATGGAACGTTTGCTGGCTCATTGGTACGCAATCTCCCAACACCCGGATTCAGGCGTTAACCTCGTGGAATTCCTCGCCGAAGACAACAATGGCCCTGTTCTATCCCTCGACAAAATCCAGGCTGCACCGGCCGAACTCGAGGATAGCCGACCCCAAGTCAAAGACCCGTTGGACGAAATAAATGTGGGAACGGCCGATAACCCTCGACCATTGTTCATCAGTGCTTTGTTACCCCAGCATACTAAGACCGAACTCTGCAAGTTGCTTGGTGAATTCAAGGATTGTTTCGCTTGGAGTTATCACGAGATGCCTGGCCTTGACCGAACCCTCGTTGAGCATGAATTACGCATCAAACCTGGTTGCAAGCCTTTTCGCCAACCTCCCCGACGGTTTTCAACCGAAGTTCAACTCGGCATAAAAGAAGAACTGATTCGACTTTTAAACGCCGGGTTTATTCGAACCGCCCGATATGTCGAATGGTTAGCCAATATCGTGCCAGTGCTGAAGAAAAGCGGTGCCTTGTGCATTTGTATTGATTTTCGTAATTTGAATCTGGCAACCCCCAAGGACGAATATCCCATGCCGATCTCAGATTTATTGATCGACGCCGCAGCTACTCATGACATGATGTCTTTCATGGATGGCCATGCCGGTTATAACCAGATCTTTATCGTCGAGGCCGATGTTCACAAAACTGCATTTCGTTGCCCAGGGGCACTTGGAACTTTCGAGTGGGTGGTTATGCCATTCGACCTTAAAAACGCTGGGGCCACCTACCAGCGTGCCATGAACGCCATTTTCCATGACTTGATCGGCACAATAGTTGAGGTGTACATCGATGACATGGTGGTTAAGTCGAAAAGCCGCCGAACACATCTAGATGATCTTCGGCAAGCTTTCCTTCGCATGCGACGACATAATCTGAAGATGAACCCGGCTAAGTGTGCCTTTGGCGTATCGGCCGGTAACTTCTTAGGTTTCCTTGTGCATCATCGAGGAATTGAGGTGGACGAAAACAAGGCACGCGCAATCATTGCTGCCCCGCCCCCAACGACAAAAAAGCAATTGCAGTCCTTACTCGGCAAGATAAATTTTCTCCGTCGTTTTATATCTAATTCGGCGGGGAAAATGAAGGCGTTCTCTACGCTTTTGAAATTAAAGGACTCGGATCAGTTTGAGTGGGGCGAAGAGCATCAAGCGGCTTTTACACGGATCAAGGTTTCCCTCACCACGCTGCCGGTTCTCGTACCACCTCGGCGCGACAAGCCTCTGAAGCTGTATATTTCAGCGGCCGAAGAGTCTATTGGCTGGCTCCTCGCTCAAGACAACGAGGCCGGCCGTGAACAGGCTATCTTTTATCTCAGTCGGGGTCTGAATGCACCTGAGATCAATTATTCGCCTGTCGAGAAGCTTTGCTTAGCTTTGTTCTTTGCCACTACAAAACTCTGCCATTACATGCTTCCGTCAGTCACGCAAGTCATCGCCCAAACCGATGTTATCTGTTACATGCTAACACGGCCCATAGTAAAAGGCCGAATCGGGAAATGGACAATGGCATTGTCCGAGTTCAGGTTGCAGTACGTACCTCAGAAAGCCGTTAAAGGTCAAGCTTTAGCCGATTTTTTGGCCCAACATCCTTCCCCATATGATGTCAGTAGCAATGACGTCGAAATCGGCATGGTTGAAGCACGCGATAACTACTGGACAATGTACTTTGATGGGTCTAGTACCTCAGACTCGGCTGGTGTTGGCATCGTCATTCAATCGCCTAGCCACTGCCGCTGGTCTTTTTCTCTTCGGCTCGATTTCGATTGTACGAATAATCAGGCCGAATATGAAGCTCTTATCATCGGCCTTCATGTCCTCCATGACTTACGAGCGACCCGTGTCCTCGTCCTCGGTGATTCTGAACTTGTGATTAACCAACTTAATGGATCTTTTTTATGCATGAGTTGTACTCTGGCACCCTATCACATGATTGCCAGCTATTTGGCCGAGTCCTTCGACGGCATCACATTTGAACACATTTCCCGGGTTCATAATACCGACGCAGACGAACTAGCCCAAATCGCTTCCGGAGCACAACTCCTGGGGGGCAAGCTAGGCCAGGGAATACCTGTGTTACGACAACTATACCCGGCCTTGGTTAATCAGCAGGTCCTCCGACGCGATAACGTGATACGCACAAGAGTTATGTCATTACCTTCGTTGCTGGACCGACAAGACCTCATAGATGTTTGTGCAGTTGAGGCAATGCCAGATGATTGGAGGAAGCCTATCATGCAGTATCTCGATAATCCTAATAGCAAACACGATCGCAAGACAAGGGTTCACGCCACGAATTATGTCATGTATCAAAATGAATTATACCGAAAAGGCGAGGATGAACTACTATTGTTATGCCTCGGCCCCCAAGAAGCTATTCGAGCGATCGCAGAAGTTCATGAAGGAATTTGAGGATCTCACCAGTCGAGCCGGAAAATGCGATGGTTGCTTCGACGGCATGATTATTTTTGGCCAAGCATATTAAAAGATTGCATTAAGTTCGCACGGGGATGTGTGCAATGCCAAATTCATGGTCCCATACAAAGAGTCCCGACCGAATCATTGCACTCGGTCACTAAACCATGGCCATTTAGAGGATGGGCTATGGACGTAATTGGAAAAATCACGCCGTCTTCCGGGGCTGCCAAGCATGCATGGATACTCGTGGCAACCGATTACTTTACCAAGTGGGTCGAGGCAAAATCGTATGCCGAATTAACGGCTAAAGAGGTATGCGATTTTGTGGAGGAACACATCGTGACCAGATTCGGGATACCAGAAACGATCATAACTGATAATGGTATGATCTTTACAGCCGAGAAGTTTAAAGAATATGCGGCGAACCTAAAAATTCGGCTTGAACAGTCCACGTCGTACTATCCACAGGCAAACGGACAGGCCGAAGCAAGTAATAAGGTGATGATCGGTATCCTCGAGAAAATAATAGGGGAACGGCCTGGCATGTGGCATTTGAAGTTGAATGAGGCTTTATGGGCTTATCGAACATCGCTCCGGTCCGCGACTGGGACAACTTCGTATGCACTCACCTACGGGCACGACGCAATGCTACCAGTTGAATTAAGCATAAATTCGTTGCGAATAATTGAGCAAAGTAATTTGTTTAGCGACAAATATAGTCAGTCGATGAGGCAAGAGTTAGAGGATTTCGAAGAAGCGCGGCGTGATGCATACAATTTATTGGTAGCACAGAAAAAAATTGCCGAACGAGCCTATAACCAACGGGTTAGACATTTGGTGAAGGAGATTTGGTTTGGCAAACTGTGTTGCCTGTGGGAATTAAAGATCCTAGATTCGACAAATGGTCGCCGACTTGGGAAGGACCGTTCATCGTTTATAAAGTGCTCGACAAGGGGGCATACCATCTTAAAGATCGAGCCGGCACAGTTCACAAGTTACCAATCAATGGGAAATTTTTGAAGAAATACTATCCGACTACTTGGGAGATGCAAGAATGAAAGTTCTTATTAAAAAATTTAAAAAGTACCAAGTACAGCTTGAGCTGGCCGGTTAGTACATATAGTAAGTCTAGGGTGACGGGGGAAGCAGAGTTTCAAGCACGGCCTTCAGCTCCAGCCACCTCACTTCTCCCATAGTGACCTCGGCTTGGCGGATCCTCTTGTCTATTTTGAGCTGTTCGACCCGCTTCACGCTAGCCGCATAGTCGATCAGGCAGGATTTGCCGCCCAACTCAAAATCCTCCGCAAGTTCGGAAGCCACGACCGATCTCCGTTTTTGAAGCTCAATGCTCTGACGGTCTAGGTCGGCCAGAGCGTCCTTCTTTGCTTTCATGGCTTCAATTTTTGGGCGGAGAGCTTCGAGAGCGCCCGACGCGGCCTTCAGGTCGTCTTCGGCCCGAAGAGCTTTCTCGAAAATGCTGAAGAATTCTCGAGTCTGCTCCAAAGTCGAAGATGCCCGAGTGATAGCTTCGGGGCTCAACTGACCATCAACCGCGAGGTCATTGAGGCATTCGCCGACGGAGTCGAGGCCCCTGCGTTCGAGCACCTGGGAGGCCGAAAGCGACAGAAGCTCTTGCAGCTTGACAAGAAAGGACGAGTTGGCCGAGGACCTAGTCGTGGTCGTCGAAGGGCCAGCAGTTCCCGATGCTGCTGAGAGGAGAGCGTCGAGTTCGACTTCCCACGAAGGCTACACGAAACAGAAAGGTCAGAACATATCGAATCATCAGACAATCAATTAAGAAGGAAATTTTAGACCTGCTGAGAAGAGACTTCGGCCATGTCTGCTGGATCGTTGCTCGAACCCAAAGAGCTCAATGGCCGAGCCCAATGTTTTAGACTGCTTCTCAATTCACGCGGCCGATGGAGGTTATCTACATTTGATGGCCACTGAGATGGCCAGGAGATGTAGACAACGCCATTCGGCGCATAAAATTTTCTGTGAAAGGAGAACGCGGGCACCTGACATTTAGTATTTTCTGGTTTAGCGTTCCAAGCCAGAAGGTTGATTAAAAGAATGGTAAGGAGGGTGCTTACATAGGCGGAGGTGGCTCCCTGAGGAGGAATGCCAAGGTCTTGGTCCTGGGGGTGCATCGGAGTTTCCGCCGTTGCTTCAGGTTCGGCGGCGACGCCTTTCCCATGTGCAACTGAAGGAGGATCGACCTGCCCGACCGCTTCAGCTGCTGCAGGAGGCTCTACCCGGACTGCTGCCTCGACCGTCGGAGGAGGACTGTTGGGATTGTTGTCGCTCTCGTCGTCCTGAAACCAAGGTGGTTAGAATTGCTCAAAGTTGGTCAAGTAGAAAGAGTTAATACTGCATTAATATACCTCCATGATAACTGCCGACTGTCTCGGAGCTTTAGAGGGAGTTCCTCTCGTCGCTACAGCAACCCCTTCGAAGACAGGGGCCGCGGCCGGTTCAGATGTGGTCGTCTTCTCGACCAGCAGAGAAGCAGCCGGTTCGACCGGGGCCGGTGATGCCGTGCTCCCGGCTAGCTGGGCAACTGCTAACTCAGCCGTCACCTGTGGCTCAGATCGAGCCTCGGGTGTCCGACCAGTTCGCTCCAGCCGCACAACTGCCTCGGTGCCAGTGGAGGGAGAGACATCAGCTGCGGCTGATCCCGTCGTCTGGCTATCAACGACATGGACCTTCCGCTCCCCTTTCTTTGCCAGTTTCTTGACACGCTTGGGGGGTTGAGCGGCCACTGCTGCTGTCTGGGGCTCCTACTGAGGTCGTTTGCTGGGCCTGGAGAGGATTGATTTTTTCTTGGCCGCGGCGGCAGCCACCACCTCTACTTTCTTCGGCGCTCGGCTACTTGGGAAAAGAAACGAGCGAGTCAGTAACGTTATGATGATTCCATTCAAAAAAAAAAAAAAAAAAAAAAAAAGGGTAGAATGACCGTATACCTTGGGCCGCTTCTTTAGGCGGGAGAGCCGTGGTCTTATTCGGTCGGTCGCCAAAAAGCCTGCTTGTGACATCCTCGACCGGTGCACCGAAGAATTGCTGAGTGCAGGCTTCCCACCAATCGCCGAAGGTATCAGTGCAGAGGGATTCAGGGACGACCGGTTGAAGGTGAAGTTTCTGGCACCATTCTTGAAATTCCCTCTTTGCGTCTTTGCACTCCTTCTCCGAGGAGCCAGAGAGGCGTCCTCGACTTAAAAGAGTGCGTGAGGACAGAAGAGGAACCGGGCAGCCTTGAAGGTAGCCGAGTTGCCGGGCGGTGAAGTTGGGATGGTAGACCTCCCAGCCGGCTCGGCGGGCATCGCAGCCAAGGGGGAGGTCCCGGGCAAGCACAAAAGACCCCCAGGACTGACGGAGGTCGGCGTCTTCCTCCGTGCTCCATGCCGACGAGGGTAGCATGATCGACGAAGGGTATTTCTGACGACGGCAGATCAGGAATTCGTCGTCGGAGAGGGCATCAAGGGTGAAGAGGTATTTGAATACTTCATCGGCCTTGTGCGGAGGTGCTGGTTGAGAGGCCAGCTGGGGACCGAGCGCCTCGGTGGGCAGGAAGTCGGAGGTTTCTGGCCGAAGGGGGACAAAATAAACCTGCAGCCAGAGCTGGAAGACCCAGAAAGGGCCGCTCTGGTGCGGGTCGACCTTGTGAAGAGTCGTCTCGGCCAGACAGCGGAAGGCGTGAGCAAGGATTGTCGGGCTAAGGGCCAAAGTGTGGCCACTAGCCAGTGCCTCGGCCACTGGCATATTTTCGACGAGACACTTGTTCGACTTGGTACAACAAATATATTTGTTGTACCAGTAGAAGAGGAAGGCCTCGTGTTCTCCTTCTCGCAGTTCCTCATCCCCTCGGCCGGCAAAGTGGAGGTAGAGGGTGTTGTAGTTGAAGAAGTTCTTGTGGAGTTTCTGAACCTCTTCTTTTGAAGGTGTTTGGCCTTCGCTGCTCAGAATCTCGAGGGCTCGCTTGTCGAAAAGCGCATTCAGGTCGAGATTCGACGGATACCGTGAGAGGGCGGCATCGATAGGAATGCCAGACAGGGAGGTCCCCAGAAGGGCCGTAACGTCGAGGATGGTGAGACTGACAGGGCCGAGCGGGAGGACCAGAGTGTTGGTAGCCGAGCACCAGAGGCTTGTGGCGGCTATGAGGAGCTCTTTATCCATGACCAGCTCCAGTGATGAGAGGCGAATGGCGTCATAGATTCCGAGCGTCTTCCACTGCTCGCCGAAAACCTTTTCCATCCGCTCGACCCAGGCCGCCCAGGTTGTAGTGGTCGAGGGCCAGGAGCCTTGAGGTTTGGCCAAGATCCATCTTGACCACTCGAAGCCTTGCAGCAGGAATTTCAGGCTCTCGGCTTTAAAAATTTCGGTAATTGGGGACGGCATGGCCGCTTTGAAAAGAGGACCAAGGATCTGGTGGGGGGTGTTCATGTCACACTCAAAGCGAATGGTTTTGATGGCGCAGTGGTCGACGATTTTCTTGCACTTCTTGCATTCTTTGGAGAGTTGGGAGGTGAAGGAAGCCATTGCTAGTAATCGGAAGGTGTCTGGAAAAAGGGATTTCTGGTTTGGAAATTAAGAGCAAGGATCTGGGAGAAAAAGGGTTTTTCTTGTGTTTTGGGAGCAAGGGCAAGAGATTTCAGAAAATTGGAGAGTGTAAAGGTGCAAATAACGGAGTTCTGGTATTTATAGGGTCTTTGAGAAGAAGATCAACCGTTCCAGAATTCGAATTAAAAGGGAAAATCAGTCGAAAAATCTCCAATCATTATGAATATCCGAGGAATCCAGATAAAGAGGCCGAGTTTCTCGATGCACGTTTACGTGTGGCGGCGAGTTTTATGGGAAAGGACATTTTGATGCCCGCACGATCATCAGGCTATTTAAGTCTGCGGATCGAGGTACAATGATTACTTTCGGTAAGAAATTCGACGGTTTAGTGGACTGCACGCTTCAGGCGTTATTATTGAGGGCAGTTATGGCAGAAGATGCCGCGTAGTAAGACGGTTGGCAGAAAAGAGATCGTGCAATCGTGCTTCATAAATGCTCCGTGGAAATCGAGGATTGAAATTATGAAAAGATTCGCTTCTTCGAGGTCAGGGCTCGGCCGGTAGATATTTCGGCCGAAGACCTCAGAAGCGAGGCGGCAATGTTTAGGCCCGAAATGTCAGTTTGGGCCGAATTAGAATTATTCTCGGCCTGGAAAGCTCTATTTGGAAGCTTGTGGGTTATTTAGCCCATGGGCCGAGGTCGGCCAGGGCTATTTAGGAAGAGGTTTGTTTGGATAGAGACGAAGCAGGCAGAGTCCTACGGATAGCATGAATCCTGATGCATTAAGGGGTCTCGGCGAGGATGAGGTATGAAGGTGCGTTCGACATGATAAAGGCTAGGTTCAAAGTCTTGATTGAAGAAGGATTAGTCGAGGTAATTTTGGATCAGGATAAGAAGTCCTAATCCGAGTGTGACTTGGACTTGATTGCAGAGATGCTCCTATAAATACAGAGGTAGTCGCACCATTCAACCCTTCTCCAACTCAACACACAAATCTGCCATGCGCAAACCCTCGCTCTACGCGAAACCTCTCAACAACCTTGAGATTTTTATTTTCCTTTTCGCCAACACATCTTCAGTTTGGATAAATAGCACTGTGAAGGCAACCGGTGGTATCTTCAGTTTGGGTAAACAGCACTATCGCCGTAGAATCAGCCGACCGCGGAGCACCTTCAGTTTGGATAAACAGCACTGCGAAGAGGCCGATTGGTTACCTATCCAAGTCTCGGTCGAGAAGGATTTTCGAATCCTTATTGGCAGAGGTCATCTCATTAGCCTTCTCGGCGAAGTTAGGTGTTACCAGGTTACTACATTCGGCATTGACATCCGAATTTGATATTGAACTTCGCAAATTAGCAGCCTTGTCTTCAGGCTCTAGAACCCGAAGGCCGAGAATTGTTCCTTCCTCGGCCGCAATCACAAGACGCAGAAGTCAGCAGCGCGACCAACGCAACATCAACAAATTTTACTCCTCGGCCGAGCTCGGCCGACGAGTTGGCACGCCCCGCACACAACCGAAGGACGTAGTTAGCTTATTAGTTACTCGGCCTGCGCGCCACGTAGGCTTGGTAGTTTTTAGGGTCAACAGATTCTCACTCAAAAACTTTCTTTTTTAATTTTTTTATGAGGTGACATCTCATAAAAATTGTATGAAAAGTCCAAGAAACAATTCAAGTTTGCAAGTGTTCACCACATTGCCAAAGATTTTAGTAACAATAATTTATAAGCTAATTGTACATTGCATAAGCATATATAGTACCCATCTATTATTTTAGTAGAAATTCTATTGTTAGATACACCGTTATGTAATGCTACTACATATTTCATTCCATCTATCTTTACCCAAAGTAAATAAAATATTTCATTCTATATGACCCAAAAATACTTTAGAACAAATCAAATAAAACTAGCAGAAAATACAATTTCATGGCAAATTAGTAAGTGGTGTTGGCCAACAGAGGAGCTCAAAAGGGAAGCATTCTATCCAAGGAGGAGCCGCACCCCTTCTTGCTATCTTTAATGTTCTTGTGCGGATGTTGCAGATCACAATTAGTTGTAGCATATGGGGATACACGATTTCTTCATTATTTGGGTCTAAACCTAGCACGGTGACGTACCAATCTTTCCAGCTGTTTAGCCAGTTAGTAATCGGTGGATCTTCTGAAACCATTTGGTCCGTGGAGACCCTCTCTATCAAACACCATTTCTCTCCCCCGTCAGCGGCCGTCTCTTCTTCTTCTTTCAACTCCCAAATACTCAGAATTAATTTTGTTGGACAACGGGGAACAAACACATGGCACATACGCAGACGCCCTTGCCACACGCCTAAGCGGTAGTGTTCAGTACTAATGTGATCGTCTACACGCTTATCAAATGCCGTGAAACGAAATTTATCAATAGTGATATCACCAACACCAGTACTAGTAGTACTGTTCTTGTTGAACGGATCCATCCGAGCAACTACGCCAAGATAACCAGGCCAATACAACATTCCATTGTACGCAATTGAGTGTCCACGAAAAACAGACGCTCCATAACCTTTACTTCCTGATGAGTATGATACGACTGACTTTCTCCATTCACCAGTTTCAGAAGAGAATAGCTCCACCTCGAATTTTCGGGTGCTGCACGGGAGCGTGTGCAAAATTCTCACAACCACATACCTATACTCATAGGCATTAAAGATACTACTGCTGTATTTTCTTTTATCGTCTTCCTTCTTGTTATAGTCTGCATCACACAAGAATCCTACTTCTACATAAGCAAACTGGCATTGAGGTGCTGGAGGAAGACCAACCCATCGCTTCGTGTGTGGATTACAGATGTAGTACTCGCGTTGATGGCATCGGGTTGCACAACACAAAACCAAGTCATTATGCGTCCCTAGAACAACCGGACCACCATCATCAGTTCTTATTGGCTCTTGATAACAGGGGACGAAACTCAAAGAGAAACTGCGTGATTTGACACCCGAATGCTCCACAGACATGGTAAAATTTTCTGTTTCGTGTTGAAATTCGGATTGGAAAAACAAAGTACCTCTTGTCAAATTAACAAAAGAAGGATCAGAAATAAGGGCGAGCCAACGCTTCGACACGGACGTGAATCTAGTAACGGATTCGCAAGGAAGTTGAAATAGGATTTCAGCCAATAGGCTATCGGGTAGATAGCTTTGCAACAGATCCTACATATGGCATGGACATATAAATACACACACGTCTATACATACATACATACATACATATACATACATACATACATACATACATACACATACATACATACATACATATACATACATACATATACATGCATACATATATACATACATATACATACATACATATATATATATATACACATATATATATACATATATATATATACATACATATATATATATATACATACATATATATATATATATATATAGCCGGCATTAATTTTTAGGTTTTTCAATACATGAAGGTGCAAATAAAGATAAATCATAGAAATAAACTAGGAATCCTAATCAGATAAAGTTGGATAGGAGACTTACTTCTTAGTCACGTCATCTATTGGCAAAAAATTACATCATTGCTTCCTTGACATTCACGGCCACTAATTTATTTATTTTTTTAGGTTTTTATTTATTTATTTATAATTTTATAAAACATGATTGCAGTTTTTATTTATGATTTATTTATGACAAGTGGCCCATCAACTTTACTCTCAGAATGTTGCCTGATATACCTTGTGAAAAACAATTTGAGATTTATTTTTCCCCCTCCCTAGCTACTTATAACTTCTTCATTTACATGTACAACGATATTCTACTCTAAGACACTTTATTTTCAGGAACAGTTGCTGAAAACATTGGATAATAGGGACCTGATGACAAGTATAAACATGGAAATGGTGGAGGATGCAGCAACTGCAAACGCCGATCAATTGATCAGAAATCTCGCTGAAGGGTACAACACCAACATAGGACCAAGATGCTCAAGTTTCACTGGAGGTCAGAAGCTAAGGTGAAGCAACCCTTATCCTAACATCAATATTTAGCATGATTGCTAGGTCCCGCCATGGGAAAGCAAAAACTCACGTTGCAAGGATACTCTTTCAGAATTCTTCTATGTTGATTTTAGATGAAGCCACGTCTGCTTTAGATAGCAGGTCTGAGGAATTGGTCAGAGAAGCTGTCCAACGCTTGATGGAATATCCTACGGTAAGGACGAGCACATCCTATCTGCCCATCATACCCTCTTGTATTTTTCAAAAATAGAAGAGTGGCAGAGAAACAACATACTGTTTTAACTCACATTAGATTTGCAATGTCGAGTAAAGCTGGGCTGGACTTGATATATAGGGTACCCAAATTAGGTATTCCAGTAAAAAGAAAGGCCATTGCTGGGACTAGGTCATCAGCAAAGCTCACAATATTCACACGCGACCAACGAATTTTATCAAATGGAGCTGGCATTGATCCTTCTCCATGTTGACGTGTGAGTCATAAATAAATTAGTATTGGAATATAATTTGGTTTCCTAGTTTAAAGGGATTCCTTCCTAGTTGAGGATAGACTCTTCTATTATTATTCCTTGCACCGCAAGGTGGTGATGTGTTTGTATATACATATATATATATATATATGGAGAAATTAGATTCACATGCTTCTTTTTGCTACTCAATTGATTAAAATCTTATTCATTTTCAATTTTTGATCAAGGTCCTTAGGTATTAATAACATAAATAATTTTTTGAATAATAAAATATTTTTATTTTAAAATATATTCCTTTAGTGTTAAAAATGTTACAAATAGTATATTTATATTTATGGCTAAATTTTTTATCATATATTTTTATTTTTAGTTTGTACCTATTTTTAATTTGCAAATATTTTTTAATTTGTACCAATTTTCTTTTCATTTTTAATTTGTACCCATATATGAGTTTCTTTTTGTGTCCATATTTTTTAAAGTTTTATTTTGTGTTTATACCCATGTGTATACCGTCACGTGACATTGTATATTTAATCAATGATAGACAAATTACATATGGTATATTTATGTTTTATGCCTAAACTTTGTATCATATATTTATATTTTTAGTTTGTACCCACTTTTAATTTGCAACATTTTTTTTTTAAATTTGTAGTATTTTCTTTTTAGTTTTATTTTGTACTCATGTATTAATTTCTTTCAGCACCTATATTTTTTTTTAAAATTCATTTGTACTCATAATTTTTTAATCTTTTATCTGTACCCTAATTTATATATAATGTACCCATTCTTCTTTATTAATGTACCACTTTGTTTTATGTGAAATGTACCAATTTTTTTTTGTAAAATGTACCAATTTTTTTAACACTATGGATACATTCTTTTGCCATTTATTAGTTCTTATTTTTACATAGTTTTTACCCATTTATTCAATCAAAATGTTTGAATTTTTTTATTGTAACCGTTTCTAATAGTATTATAATGAAGGATTTTAAATTTATAGGATTATAAATCTCATAAAATCAAACAATTAATGTCAAAACTATAAAAATAAAAATATTAATAGTAATATAATGAGGTGTACAAAGTCAAGGGACTTTGATCAAACTTTGAATACCATTAGGGTTTTAATCAAAGAATGTTAAGGATTAGGGACCGCATCCAAAGTATCCCTATATATATATATATATATATATATATATATATATATATATTACCTCCGTATTGGAGAGATTAATATAAGAAAATCAAAGTTATTTTGGTATTAAAAGCCAAGAGTTTTCGGTCTGGTATCTTTCTCCAATTCTAAACCTATTATCTTATCGTGTGTGCTGTGGTGTCCCGAGACAAGGGACTCACTTGCAGAACACCCCAAATCATAAACACAAAAAAGGGACTCCGCTGTTGTGATGGCTGCAGAATGAGCAGTTATTCTCGTGGGGGCTTCGACTTCTAGTACAAACGAATCTCCAAGTCTGAGTGATGTACCGTTCGGATTCAAACTCCCCAATTCGAACTACAAAATTTGGTCGAAGATGATGGAAGTTCACGCGGAAGGATTAAATAAGATGGCTTATCTCAATGGGAAGACTTCAATAGTGGATGAAACAAAACCTGTGTTTATGAAGTGGCACACTGAGGATGCAATTGTCCGAGGATGGCTGCTAAAAACTATGGAACCACATCTGTTAGGGCTATTCATTGAGTTACCAATGACACATGATATTTGGGGGAGCGTTTGTCAGATTTTCTATGACGGGGCAGACGAGTCCCAATATTATGAACTCTGATGCAACAAGAACAACGCAGAATGGATGACCAATGAACATCTATTTTGCAAAACTTAAAAGTGTATGGTAGGAGATGTGCAAACGACATCCCAACAAGATGGTGTGTGCAGCCGACTTGAAAAGCAGGAAGGAAGATCTTCAAAAAGACAGGTTGTACGACTTTCTTGCGAAACTCGATGACTCATTGGATGTGGTACGGAGCATGCTTCTTCGACTAAAACCCGTCCCTGGAATAGATAATGCTTCAACACCATTCGGCGAGAAGCACAACAAAAAACCACTATGCTAGGTGATAAGAATGCTGATAATGGTCCTTCTGTGGTCATGGTTAGTAAACCATTCCCAGGTCTATCACGCTCACTGCGGGATTTGGAAAATGCTGAAAAAGACAAGCTCTGATGCAGCCATTGCAATGGCACTCGTCATACAAAAGATACTTGTTTCAAAATTCATGGATACCCAGAGTTCCTGGAACAGAGAAAACAAATCAAAGGAAAATCAGGCAAACACCCAAATCAAACAAAGAAGGCCCAACCTAATCCTGGCCTTTCTGCAATAACAGCCAGTTATGATAGGCCTGACGAGTCTGCAACACAATCTACCGTGGCAGCAGCCCATAATGGGCATGGAATTGAAGATGCAACAGTGGGTCACACCATCGTGGCCCAAAACCAGCCCAAGGAACCAGTGCAGGTTGTGGATCAGGATGATAGTGGGCATCACATGTCCCTCTTAAATATGATTTCCTCAAATGATTCCAACGGCCCAGGTAATATGATCGCTGCCTTAATTACTTCTGTGGTTCACAACAAAGGTTGAATTATTGATTTAGGAGCCACCGATCACATGACTTACAATCGAACCCTCTTCAACTCTATGGTACCACCACCAAGGAATAGCATCATCACGACAAACTAGGGTATAGAGGTGGGTTCTATTGCACTTACCTCTAATCTCTCTTTACAAAATTGTTTACTTGTATCCTTACTCTCCAGTAATTTATTATTTGTGGGCCAAGTCACTGAGCAATTAAACTGTGTCGTGCTAATGTTTCCCACTTTCTGTCTACTTTAGGGATATTCGGACTCGGGTGGTCATTGGGCGTGGTACTAAGAGGAGGGGGTTGTACTATATGGATGATGTTGCGTTAGGACGTGTTCATCAAGTTCAAAGTTATAGCAGTGGAATGATGAAGACTGTTCAGCTGTGGCATCGTCGACTAGGTCATGCTTCATTTGGATATTTGAGAAAATTACTTCCGTCGTTATTTAATAATATTTCAGACTCTTCCCTGAGACCTTAGCCAAAAGCCATCGTGCTTCGTTTTCTCTAAGTTTTAATAAAAGCACCATACTTTTTGAGTTGATTCATTTTGATGTATAGAGGCCATCTCCGGTTACTACTTAGCATGGTATACGTTGGTTTGTGACATTCATTGATGATTGTACCCAGATGACATGGTTGTGTCTTATGAAAAATAAAAGTGATGTGAGTGAAACCTTCAAGACATTCTATTCCATGGTTCGCAACCAATATTCACTTCTTGTGAAGGTTTTGCGATCCGACAATGGCAGTGAATATGTTAATCAAGATCTTTCTCAATTCTTCAAAGAACACGGTATCCTTCATGAAACTACTTATCCTCAGACTCCACAACAAAATGGAGTTGCAAAAAGAAAAAAATCGTCATATCTTTGAGACTCCGAGAGCATTCTTAATCAGTGCGTGTGTACCCAAAACCTATTGGACGAATACAGTAACTTATGTCGTTTCTCTTATGAATCGCGTGCCATCTCTAGTTCTCTCTTTTCGAACTCCCTTGGTTGTGCTTGCAAACCATGTTACGCTTCCCTCTACTCTTCACCTAGAACCACGAGTTTTTGGGTGTGTCGCTTATGTCTATCTACATAAGAACCAACAGAGAAAACTCGATCCATGTGCAATTCGGTGTGTGTTTTTTGGCTTTAATCCATAACAAAAGGGCTACCGATGTTATCATCTGTCTACTCGACATATGTGTGTCACTATGTATGTCACTTTCTCTGAGGATGAATTGTTTTTTCCTCCCCACCATACTTATCAGGGGGAGATAGCGACTGGTGCGGACTATGGTTTGTTTGATGTGCCTGCTGTAGCACCACATGAAGAACGCCAAATTGGGCTGGTTGAAGTTGATGCACAAAAAAGCCGAGAAGACCCATTGACCAAGAGGCAACTATTGACCGAGAGCCAAGAAAAAGAAAACACAGTCAGCCCAATTGAGATAGTTACTGGGCCTATTAATAGGACCATCGAATATTGCAGTGGGCCAGCCACTGCAGCATCCCTGCACAACCTAAACGGGCGTGGGCTAACTACTGATACACTATGCCACACCCCCTCTCCTCTTGTTTCTCAAGTACCCGTCCAAGATCAACCGCATATACCTGAGGTAAGTACTAACTCAGAAAGCATTAAACCTATTTATGTGTTGCCTTCTAGAGAAAATCGAGGAAAGCCCCCTGCCATGTACTATTCAGAATGTAAGGTGTAATATTCAATTGTACACTATGTTTCTACTCATAGGCTCTCATCGAGTTACTGCGCATTTGTCCAACAAATGGAAGATATAAAATTACCCACAAGAGTTGAAGACGCCTTGAAGGATCCGAAATGGACAAAGGCAATGCAGGTGGAAATGGAGGCTTTATAGAAAAACAATACATGGACATTGGTGCCATTCCCCAAAGGAAAAAACCAGTAGGGTGTAAGTGGGTATTTACCATTAAACACAAGGCAGGTGGAACTATTGATAGATACAAGGCAAGATTGGTGGCAAAGGGATACACACAAACTTTTGGTGTTGATTACCAGGAAACCTTTGCTTCGATCATGAAGATGAATACCATTAGAGTACTATTGTCTTTAGTTGCTAACTTTGATTGGCCTCTAAGACAGTGTGATGTAAAAAAATGCTTTCTTACATGGGGACTTAGAGGAAGAAGTATACATGAACTTTCCACCAAGGTACGACATTGCAAACTCCAGTGGGAAGGTGTGCAGACTTCGGAAGGCGTTATATGGTCTGAAGCAGTCACCTAGAGCATGTTTCGGCAGATTCACTCATGCAATGAAAAAGTACGGGTACCGACAGGGAAATTCTGATCACACTTTATTCATCAAGCTGAAGGATTCTAAGGTGACCTTGCTCATCATATATGTGGATGATATGATTGTCATAGGTAATGATACAAGGGAGATTGAAAGACTACAAAGGTACTTGTCTGCTGAATTCGAGATGAAGGACTTAGGAGGACTCAAGTATTTCTTAGGAATTGAAGTGGCTCGGTCTCGTGTAGGGATTTACTTGTCACAGCGTAAGTACATGTTGGATCTATTATCTGAGACATGGATGTTAGCTTGTAAACCGGCAGATACTCCGATTGTGCAAAATCATCATCTGGCAATCTATCAGGATCAAATTCTGACTAATAAGGAAAGGTATCAAAGGTTAGTGGGAAGATTAATTTATATGTCCCTTACTCGGCTGGATATTTCTTATGCAATGAGTGTAGTCAGTCAGTTCATGCATGCTCCAAGTGAAGATCACATGGCGGCAGTAATGCGAATCTTGAGTTACTTAAAGGGAGCTCCAGGGAAATGATTGATGTATAAAAAACATGGACACACTGAGGTGAAAGGATACACTGATGCAAATTAGGCATGCAATATCACTGATCGATGGTCTACATCAGGTTATTTTACATTCGTAGCTGGAAATCTTGTGACTTGAGGAGTAAAAAGCAAAATGTGGTGGTGAAATCTTCAGCAGAGGCTGAGTACAAAGGAATGGCTCATGGAATTTGTGAGCTTCTATGGCTGCGCATCCTTCTCACTGAGATAGGGATCAAGTCGGAGGGGTCTATGATGTTGTATTGTGATAATCAAGCAACAAGGGAAATATCGAACAATCATGTGCAACATGATAGAACCAAGCATGTTGAGGTAGACAGACATTTCATCAAAGAAAAGCTAGATGTGAAGCTAATTGATATTCCATACATGAAGACAGAGGAACAGCTGGCGGATATCTTAACACATGCGGTTTCTGCCAGTAGATTTTGTGACTCACTTGACAAGTTGGGCCTAGGAGATATCTATGCACCAACTTGAGGGGGAGTGTTGACATGTGAGTCATAAATAAATTAGTATTGGAATATAATTTGGTTTCCTAGTTTAAAGGGATTCCTTCCTAGTTGAAGATAGACTCTTCTATTATTATTCCTTGCACTGCAAGGTGGTGATGTGTATATATATATTACCTCTGTATTGGAGAGATTAATATAAGAAAATCAAAGTTATTTCTCTAAACAGAGCCTGCAGTGTTATAAAGGCACCAATTGCTTCTCAATTTACTTTACAATTCAAACAAAATCTAAAAGAGAAAAATGTGAAGGATTTGCTTTACCTTAATGGTCTCTTCATTTAGAGAGAGAAATTTTATCTTGCTCCTACTATTAACATGATCAAATAAATCCTTAAAGTCATCTGCTTCAAGATCCAGAAAATCCCAACTTCTTATAAACATTCCGGGTTTCTCAGATTTGGGTTGTTCAAAAAATCCCCGAACCAGTGGAACTTTTCAAGATTTGGGCCACTAATATATTTATTTTTTAGGTTATTTTTTTTATTCACTTATGTTTTAAAAATTAAGATTCCAGTTTTATTTTATTTATGATTTATTTATGCTTAGGGATGGATATTTGGAATTGAAAACTGAAATGATATACAAACCAAATCGAACTGCACCAAATGGTTCAGTTTTTGCAATTTTGAAATAGTTTCAGTTTAAAATTGAACCACAGTTAAGAAAAATAGTTTGGTTTTGATTTTGAACATCTAAAACCAAATCAAAATCAACCTGCACCACAAAAAGTAAAAAATATTTAATTTAAAAAAAAAATACCAGTATTATGTTTTGGATTCTAATTGATTATATGGTTGACTCAAGTCTCTGCCCTCAACCACCGTTGCGATCCAATAAGAGTACATCAATGTCTCTTGGAGATCCAGAACAAGGGTAAAAGCATGTTTCTCCATGGGATGCAAATCTGGAAGAAGCTTCTGTGCCTACGGTTCTGTACAAACCCTATATGAGAGTAACCGATTAAGACTGTCTCCCCTCCTACTTTCCATCCCCTCCTACTTTTTCAGTCATTGATTTCATGTGAAGTTAATCTAATGTTTCAGATTCTGCTACCTCACCAATAGCTCCAAAGCATTTTTAAATCCCAATTTCTTGACTTCTTTTTGCTGCCTTTCCTGCTTCTAAAGCATCTTTTCTCCCGCCTCTTCCACTGTCCTAAACTTCACCTTCTGCCGATTCGATTTCTGGGTCAAAATCGCAGTAAGTTTGATCTTCTTACCTTTTGCAACTCTATCCTTATGCCATTTTACACCGCTGCATCTTCATTGGGTCTTCCCATATCTGTTTATGTAATTTTACCTTTTGATTGGGAAGACCTGAGAAGACCCAATGAAGATGCAATGGTGTAAAATGGCATAAGGATAGAGTTGCAAAAGGTAAGATCAAACTTATTGCGATTTTGACCAGAAATCGAATCGGCGAGAGGTGAAGTTTAGAAAAAGTGGAAGAGGCAGGAGAAAATATGCTTTAGAGGCGGGAAATGCAGCAAAAAGAAGTCAGAAAATTGGGCTTTAAAGATGCTTTGGAGTTGTTAGTGAGGTGGCAAAATCTGGAACATTAAATTAACTTAACATGAAATCAATGGCTTAAAAAGTAGGAGGGGATGGAAGGGGATGGAAAGTAGGAGGAGAGACAATCTTTGTCCGAGAGTAACAAGAATTTGAGTCAAACAACCGTCAGCTCTTCAATCGTCCTCCTTACATCAGTGTAAGCTTCAGCCGCTTTAACAGGCACTGATATATAGTACAAAATGAATCAGCATACTATCAGTAATAATATGGGAAATAATTCATTCTGCTGCTAAACGTCAACCTCATCAAGTGACAAGTTAACCCAAAAAAGCTTTGTCAAATTTTATAGCCTAGGAGCGGGCACTAATAGGGATGGGAAAAATACCCATGAGTTTGGATAATCGCGGTTACCCGTCCATTTAAAGTTCACGGTTACGGTTATGGGTAACCGTTTAGATGAACAAACGGATATGGGTATAGCCATTTATCCGTGAAATTTAAATGGGCGGTTATGGGTATTACCCACAGTTATAACGGGTATCCATTTACCTATTTAATTTAATATATGAAATTAAATTTTTTTTTAAAAACCCTAAATTTTCATTCTCTCCGCCAAACTCTCAAACGCCCCGTCCCCAGCTCATCTCTCCCTCCTCGTGCCATCTCTCTCATCTCTGCGGCTCATCTATCTCTCCTCGCCGCCTTTCTCTCATATCCGCCGCGCTCTCTCTCATCTACGTCTCTCATCTCTCTTTCCTCGCCGCTCATCTCTCTCTCATCTTCACCGCTCATCTCTCTCTCCTCGCCCCTCAAGGTTAAGTCCACCTCTGTTGGATTCATGCTAATTGGTGTCGGTGTTCCTAAATGAGATACTAATTCAATTTATACATTTCTTTTGTAGGCCTCTTTTGGTGACAACGAGTCGATGAGACTTTGTGATGGAACGTGTTAAAGCATTAGTGTTCGAAAGTGTTTAGTTTCGGAATATTTTGGAGCTTTGAATCATCTAGTATTCAAGATAATGACTTCTTTTTGTTTTTAGAAGCTTTACTTTGTAATCATATGGATTATAATTAAAGACTTGCTTAGGTGTAGCAGAAAAATATCGTTCGTAAACTATTATTTCAATTATTGGAATTGTAGAAGGACTTAAATGATTAAAATAGGGAAATGCATGCTAAAATGTACCTATAACGGTGTTTAATTGTCAGAAAACGAAAATTATGACAAATTTTGCTTCTGTAATTTTCAAGTTGTTAAAATAAAACATGTGGACGAGTGAAAAAAGGGGTGAATGGGTAAAAAAAGGATAAACGGGTTCAAAAACGGGTAAACTGGTAAATGGTTATGGTTAAATGGGTAAACGGTTATGGTTAAATAGGTATGATTAACCGTTTATAAATGGTTATGGATATGGGTATAACTGTTTATGCAATTACCCAACAGGTAAACGGTTATGCATGTATGAACATAAACGATTATGAGTAAATAACCGTGGTTACTCACCCGCCATAACCATTGCCCATCCCTAGATTGAACCACAACCAAGCGGCCAGGTGGGGAGGGGTGGTCCTTGTATTCTTCCTGATAGACAACTGCAGCATTGGAAATGCTCTTGATTTCTAGGGGTGTATTCAATTGGGATTTTGATGGATTTTAATTCTTTTAATGAATCTAGGGATATTCAATCAAGATTTTAAGTGATTCTCTGAAATTCAATGTGTATTAAATTAGGATTTTAAATAAGTTTATAACATTTCAGGTGTATTCAATTAGAATTTGATTTTAAAGAATTTGAAAAAGTTGAAGAATTATTGGGAATTGAAGAGATTTGTAGTGTAATTTAAGCATCCACAAATCTCACATCTCCCTATGAGATTTCGAATTAATTGAATCAAAATTTTACATGAAATCTCTACAAATCAATTAAACTCCATGAAAATCCGTAGATTTATAAATTCATTAAAATATCTCGTATTCCTAATTGAATACCCCCCTTCCCTTTCATTTAGCTTCCTTATAAAATTAGATATTTCGGACGAACGAACAATCACTGTTTCTCCAAGTCCCGAGCAGTCACGACCTTTTTCAATTTCCTTATAGCCTTAGATTGCCGAGGATGATAAACTACAACCATTTTCTCCAAATTCTGAGCATACTTCAGCATATACCATGCTAACTCAAATCCATTAGATCCACCAGAATGCTCTATGGTCACATCCTTAAGATGATCGATAAAAGCAAGGTTTTGCAGCTTCCAGTATCCCATATTAAACCCAGATGTCTGGAAAGGCAAGAACACAAGAAGAAAATCATTTGAAAGTTCGAAAACAAGCACGCACAGAGTTTGGGCTTTCATGTGAGATTTTTGGGCCCTAATAATTACTATTTGAAAATTTTAAATTTTAATATTTACGTTTATCTAATCTACAAATCTTGAAATCTAATTACATCCGACGGTAGATATACAAATCTTGAAAATTAAATTCATCCGACGGTGATAAATAAGTTGATGAGTATCACCATCACTTGAAGGTGGTGAGCAAAAATATTCATTTTATTTAGGAAGAGCAAGAATCAAATCTTATAAAAGAAAACTAATGAAAATAGCTTGAAAACTTTGCATTTTAACTAAAAACCATATAATAACTTTATTTAATTACGAGAACAAAAGAAGGAGAAGAAAAACAAAAACAAAAAACCATAGCTCAGCGCGTGCAACACCCACACCCACTCCCTTTTCTTTGTAATATGCTCTGTCCAACTTCATTCATTCCTTTTAAAAATTCTACCATCATCATCCAATATTCTAACGTATATCAACAGAAATTTTCTTTTAGTTGCTCTTGCGTCACTCTTGCATGTAGTGACGCAGATATCAAGAATTCTGCAAAAAAATTCTATTACCATTAGAATTTAAATTTCGAGGTATAATCTTCTGCATTGTCCTTTGAACCGCACGAAACCCTGTTTTGACTTTCCTTCATCGTCCAATTTGTTGACTGTAGTCCCGCGGAGTCCAGAGTAATTTCATCATGATTAAAAGGATTAGAATCATGTTTATGGCCTATAGGTAATTGGCCAAACACTGGTTCTCTCTGCAAGTACATCAAAATCATCAGTGCCAGAGTAATCTGAACACCATAGCATTCATTTTCTTCCTAATTGCAGATGAGTAATATTGAACTCAAGTACTATTTCACGAAAAACTCATATGGAGGCCCAATCGAGAAAATAGCCCTACGCAACTTAACATAAGATCATAAATAGCCCTACAAAAGTTCATAAATAAGATGTCTACTGCAAGAGTTTAATAGCAAAGTGGTCAAAACCAAAAGGAAAAGTAACCAGTAACAAGTTTCATGGTTTACGTAGATTGAGGAATGTAGGAGAAAGCTTCAAAGACACAGCAAGGGCACGCCATTTTGTTGATTATGCCAGTATCACATATATAAACACATTTATATGTGTTTATATATAAATGTGTTCATAAAAAGTGTAGTAAGTTTCATAAACAGTGTCGTAAGTTTCATAAACAGTGTAAAAAGTTTCATAAGCAGTTTGTGTGAGGACGCGCAGGTCCGCACGTCAGATTTTTTTAATTTTTTTTTTAATATTAAAATTATGTCTTTTTCATTAAAATTTAAGTTCTTTTGTCATTTTTATTAAAATTTAAGGGTTTTTCATTAAAATTTAAGTCTTTTTAATTAAATAAAGTTATAGCATGATTTTTTATTAAAATAAACTTAACCCAAGCTCTTTTCATGAAAATTCCCATCTTATAATGCCTCAAATCGTTTTATCAAACGCAAATTATCAAACAACAAAATTAGCTAACGAACACACAACACATTTTACCCAAAACTAGTTCAGTTCAGCTAATACACACAGTACACAAGTCCACAAAGGAAAAACAGATTTAGGATTACAATGTCCTTCAAAATTCATTGACGTATAGAGTCAAGGCCCCCGCAGCATTTGGGCAAACGACCAAAATGCAGAGGTACCTTGTTTTCTTGTCCCTCTTTGTCGATCTTCCTCAAAGACAAATGCGGCGTTTGAAACCCTCTTGCTTTCATTTAACTCCCTTATAGCATTAGATTGCTCAGCAGAATGAATGATTTCCAGTTTCTTCAAGTTCTGAGCATGCTCGAGTATATACCTTGCTAGCTCAAATCCATTGGACCCACTGCAAAGCTCAATGGACACCACCTTAACCTGATTAATAAAAGCAAGGTTTTGCGATTTCCAGTATGCCATACCAAACCCAGATGACTGAAAAAGGCAACACAGCGCGTGACAAAAAAATCAGCTAACAAGTTGCTGAAAATTAAGAAAACATAGATGGAAAAATGCATTGAGAGTGCGGACTTATTACTTACTTTATATTCAGGGGAGAAGGAGAATTGGTCAGTCTTCAGGTACAAAGTGTTCAGTTTAGGCATTCCACTTAAAAGAGAGACCATTGCCGGAACCAGATTATCGAACAAGCACTCTATATGGATTTGCAGATGATGAATTTCGGTACCAAATAGTGCTGTTAGTGCTATGGAACCTTCTTTTAACAGTGCCTGCAATGTTATAAAGGCAAAAACCAAACAGAAAGATGAAGAGAACGCAAAATTTTGTAAGAAACAGTTATCTAGCTTTTGCAAAAATAGAAAACAAATAAAATCATAAGTTGAAAGGGTGTTGTGTCTTCACCATGGTGATCTTTTTGTGTAGAATGAGAACTTTAACGCCACGCATGCTGTGAAGAACCTTATGTATGATGCCGAAATCTATTCCAGATTCAGGCTGTAAAGAAAGCTCAGCTTTCTCTAAACACATCAACTTCCCAAGATTTTGGTGAGAAAACAAAGTCCCCCACCAAGTTAAAGATTTAAGATTTGGAGCAGAAATATTTAGCGACGATTTTTGGTCAAAGAAGAGATTTCCCCAACGGATGTGCAAGCATTCAAGTTTCTGTCCTGATATGTTGAGATTGCAGCCAGCACTCAAACCTGGACACTCAAAAACAAATGATTCCAGAGAAGAGCTTTCGATGGTGATATTTGCTACCCCGTAAATATCTTGAAGACGGAATTCCTTAATGCATTTGCAGCAACATGTGATCCATGTGAAAAACTTCTCGTCCACGATACAGACTTCTCTCAGACTTAGGTATTTCAGGTTAGAGGACGAATCAAGGGGAGGTCCTTTAAGAACACACTTCATGCTCACTGATAGAGACGTCAAAGATTTACAAAGAAACATGAAAGATGATAATGCTAATGGTGTCTCCCTGGGTAGTGAAACATCAAGATCAAGTTCTTCAACATTACACCTTATTGCATTGTAGACCCACGCTATGATACGGAATCTCTCATCACATGCACAGTCTTTAGTGAAGCGGTTGTGAGTAACCCAACGAATATGAAAGCGTTTTATCTTATTATCTCCACGACGAAATAAATACCTATCCAAGGAATATATCAACTGTAATCGCATATTACAGGAGCATTTCTTCATCTTCTGGTTAGGAATTTCATTAATATTAATTTCCAACGACGGAGATGACAGATGAAATTTTCTGTATCTTTTGGACATGCATCCGAGTCGTGCCATGTCTTTCAAATCAAGGAAGGAAAAAATGTGCTGGGCAATTTCATCTGGAAGATTACTCAATCTGTCGATCATTTTACTCTCAATCGCACAAACTCGTTGACCTCGAGAACTTGCACTAGCCACTAACTTATGCTTATGTTCCATAGCAAGACCTAGTGTGTTTTTGCGTCTTACTTGTGCGAGATCGGAGTTGGTTTCCAATTTATAGTACAAGAGCCTACAAGGAAAGAGGAATTAAACCAAGCTAAAGCATCAATTATATATGTATTCATTTATACACAAAACCCAAAAGGTGAGTGAGTTTTATGCAAATCCCTGTTTCTTTATGGCCTTTGGATTGAACAAATAAAAGGATAATTGAGGAAAAAAATAAATAGGTGTGCGCTAAAGGAAAAAATGTGTGCATGCAAATCATTTCTAGACCAGAGTAGTACTCTTGATACTAAAACTTACCACCTTTAGCTACTCATACTCTTTAGCTAGTAGGGGGATGTGCAAGCCAAACTCGTTGGATCCTCGCCGTATTCCTTGGTCGTCCAGATTTTGGATCGAATTTGACTGATTCAAAGAAGAGCACAGAGAACCCTAATTTTTTGTTGGTTTAGAGTTCTTGACTGGAGATCGGTGTTTGGCTATGTGTGAGAGAAAAGCATATGCAATCGATTTATGTCAGTCCTCTCCCATAACATGTATTAGCACCTGGTTTCAGTGCCTTCTTATTGTTTCTTGATTTCTTGAAGTGTGGGAAAGAAACGTACCTGCAACTGATTTACGTCACCCCTCTCATCAAGTGTATTGTCACTGGCTTTTTGTGCGTGGTTCTTCTTTTACACTCTGTTTAGATAGGGAAATTTAAGATTATCAATCAATTTTAAAATGATGAAAATTGAAATGATGAAATTTTATTTTCTAGAATTTGTGAATTTTCTTATTTGGTTAATCTAACACTCTGTTTGGATGATGAAATCTTTTTCCACGGGAAAATTCTAAATCTCTTTGTTTATGAATCCAAACAAGGGAATTGATGCATGCTAATTTATAAATTTTGACTTTTATCAAAATTTCAAGTTTAATTCCCTCATTCAAACATAGTATAAAAGGACAACGTAAGTTAATATGGTATTTGTTATTTTTAAACTCTCACTTATAGAAATTGGAAAATGATACCTCTTTACGTGGAATTTAAACATGGGAATTGGAGGTCCCAAATCCCAAGTTTTTTTTTTTCCACACGAAAATTCTAAATTTCTATGTTTATGAATCTAAACAAGAGAATTGATGTATGTCAATTTGTAAATTCTGACTTTTGTCAAAATTATAAGTTTAATTCCCTCATCCAAATATAGTGTTACTCTTTTCTCGAAGTGTGGGAGTGAAACTTACTAGCAACCAATTCATGTCATCCCTCTCACATCACGTGTATTTGCACTGCTTTTTGTGCATGTTTCTCGTTGTTTCCTTCACTATTTTCTCGAACTGTGGGAGTGAAACGTACCTAAACCGATTACGCCACCCTTCTCTCATCACGAGAATAGACATTTAGTTTTTGTGTGTGGTTCTCGTTTCCTTTTACTGTTTTCTCGAAGTGTGGGCGTGAAACGTACCTGCAACATATTTATGTCATCTCTCTCATCACGTTTGTTTTGATGCATGGTTGTCGTTGTTTCCTTTATTGTTTTCTTGAGGTATGGGCGTGAAACATAAGAAATACGTTGAATACTTCGTTATTTTATTCATCATCTAGAGTTTACAATATATAGGCACACATGCCTATTCTACAAGGAAAGTAATCTGCAAAAGATAGGGAAACTAAATCTTAATCTTACCAAATATAAGACTCCTATCATCTTTATAGTAAATTCAACACTCTCTCTCAAGTTGGATCATAGATATCGCACATGCCTAACTTGATAAGTGAGTCCTGAAACACTTCACTAAATACTCCATGAGTAAGAACATCAGTCAGTTGCTTCCCTGAATTCACAAACAGTATAGACACAATATTCCTTTCGAGATTCTCCTTAACAAAGTGTTATCAACCTCCACATGCTTTGTTTTATCATGTTGTACCAGATAATTTGTTATTTCTTAAGGTTCTAAAAGACGCTAGGTGCTAGTCGGGCTGCGGGCTGGGGCCTAGCGCCTATGCTGCTAGGCGAGGCCTAGGTGGACTAGACGGATTTAAGTAAATCTATTATATTTCGTGTAAATAAGTGTCTGCTTATACTTAAAATATATATAATTTCATCATAAACTACAAAATATAAGACATATATATTATGAAGTATTGGAACATAATGAAAACATGGGGACCAATGATATAATGTGTGTTCATTTAAGTATGCAACAAGTCTCTTACAATTTATTAAAAAAATAAAATGCAAAATTAAAGTTATATATTGTCTATCTAATTGAGTCACAACCTAGACGGGTCTAGGCGGGTGCCCAGGTGGTCGGGGTGGGTATAGGTGGGTGTCTCAACTAGTTTAAGCACCCTTTCTTAATTTTCAAAAGCCTAGGCATTAATCGAGGGTGGCCAGCCGCCTAGCGCCTAGGCCTTAGGCGGGGCTAGGTGGGAATTTTTAGAACAGTGTTATTTCCCTTACAGACTTATTGTCCCAATATAACTTCAGAACTTCCTTTGGTTCGAAACGAATACACATTAAAAGTTTGCATAACTAAAGAAGTTCACATATTCCTTGTGTCATACCCTATACTCAGCCTCGACATAAGACTTTGACACCACCTTCTGTTTCTTACTACGCCATGTTTCTTACTACGCCATGTAACAAGAGACCTCCAACAAACATAAACTATCCATGTGTACCTGTCAGTAACTTTGCTAGACCAATTTGCATCTATAAATTCTTCAACTTTTAAGTGGCCGTGTCTTCCATACAGAATTCCTTTACCAAGTGCATACTTCAGATAGGCCAAGATTCGCATTACAACATCCATGTTATCCTAATTGTGTGAGTGCATTAATTGGCTCACAACACGTACAACATGTGCAATATCATGACGAGTATGAGCTAGATAAATTAATCTCTCCACCAGTCTTTAATACGTACCCTTATCAACAAGAACCTGATCAGCGTAAGTACCCCAGTGATGATTCTCTACCATAGAAGTATCACCATTTTTACAGCATAACTTACCAGCTTCTTTCAACAAATCCACAACATGTTTCCGCTGAGACAAGAAACATTTGGTTGAATAGGAGACCTCAATTCCAAGGAAAGACTTCAACTCTCCCAAATTTTTCTCTCAAATTCGAATGCAAGATTTACCTGTAACTTCTAGATTTCTTCTTAATCATGTCCGGTAATAATCATGTCATCCACATAAATAATTAAAGCATCAACTTGCCAAGCCTACACTTCAGGAACAAAGTTTGATCTGAATTATTATGGAGATACCTATATTTTTTTCATTGCTTGAGTAATTTTTCAAACCAAGCATAGGCGATTGCTTGAGTTCATATTACCCATAAAGAGACTTACACAATCGGCACACCAAAGTATTACCACTTAAACCATATCTTGGTGAAAATACCATATACACATACTCTTCCAAATTCCCATGAAGGAATGCATTCTTCAATCAAGCAATTTAATAGGCTAATCAAAGCACGCACCCCTTAGCCACTATCATTGCTTTGTACCTATCCATAGATTCATCGGCATTGTACTTGATTATAAACACTCAACGGCACCCAATCGGTTTATTCCCTATTGGTAGCTACACTATCTCTCAGGTTTTATTATTTTTGAAGAGCGGACATCTATTCATCCATAGCTTGTATCCACTTAGGGTCTCTTATGACTTCTTTGACCTAAGTGGAACTCTATTTGATTCAATGTGATTTACCAATGCCCTCCGTTATGGTGAACAGTTCTCACATGATATGTAATTAGTTATTGGATACTTCACCTTTCCTTTCGGAGAGAACATGTCAGGTGACACACTACAGTTTTGTCTTGCTGGCAATTTACACGTACTCACAACAATATTGGAATTAGTTGTATACTTACCTCTTGGATATTCAGAGGAGATGAAATGACACGCCCCATCCTAATGTCTGCTCGGACATCGGGATCGGGGCTTGTCATAGAACATGCACTACATGATCAGAGACACCAACTAATAAGGAACAATATCAAACTCTTTGTTGGAAGGTTAAAATACTTAGTTCACACAAGACCATGTATTGCATATGTTGAAGTGTTATTAGTCATTTTATGCATGCTCCTAGTATTGATCATAGGAATGATGTGGATCGCATATTGAGATCTTTGAAGTCTGCACCGGATAAAGGATCTTATGTTTGCCAAGTATGGACATCTAAATGTTACTATACCAATTTTGATTGAGCCGGATGCATCACTAATAGACGTTCTACTTAGGTTATTTCACCTTCGGTCGGGGTAATCTAGTTACTTGGCGAAGTAAGAAACAAAATGTTGTTGCAAGATCAAGTGCTGGGGCTAAGTATCAAAGTATATCATTCATAATGTTCGTCAGATTTGGGAGTTAAACCTGGAACGGCCATGGCACTGCATTTTGATAATAAGGCTGGGACTGATATTGCTCAAAATTCGGTTCAACATGATACAACTAAACATGTTGAAGTGGTTATTTATTTTATCCAAGTAAAATTGGAAAAAAGATTGATCCGATACCTTTGTAAAATCTGAAGATCAATTGCCATATGTTCTCACTAAAGCTGTCTCAAGTCGAGTGTTTCATATAGTTCACTTAGCAAGTTGGGCATGAGTGATATCCATTCACCAACTTGAGGGAAGTGTTGGAGTGACTAAACCTAGTGTACTCTTGTTCTCCACACTTCTATGGTGTATAGAGGCGGACTCCTATAGTGTAGTGAGGAAGCTTCGTGTAATTAATTTCTTAGGTTGTATAGTACACTAGTATGTTCATGTAATCAGAAAATTCATACATATGTTACCAAATGCTCACTATCCTATTAATTATCGTCAAATTAGTGTAAATTTCAAGATTTGTGTAAGAGATAGACTAAGTCAAACTCATCTAACTGTAATCAATTGGGTGGTGAGCGTTATCACTTTATGTGTTGAGCAAAAATATTTCTAACAAGAAGAGCTACTGTACAGTGTATACCAAAATAAAAGCCGCTACAGCAACCACAAGAGCTAGGAAAGCAAAAATAAAAAAAACTATATGCCTCGTGTAAGGAATTTATAACTCAGTTTGTTAAGATCATCACCATGATTCCCCACCCCCACCACAATATCACTTGTATCAAAAGAAAACTAAACCTTCATATTTTAACGTACTGCATTTGCATATTAAAGCTGGTGCTCTTGTTGGCTCTCCGGGAAAGAGTAGACAAAAAACCTCTCGTAACAAGCAGCCTTCTTCCTCTTTGCTTCATCTCCCTCTTGTTAGATCTTTCTGAAAGACAATTGTGGCATTGGAGATCTTCTTGCTTTTCTTTAATGTTCTTCGCACATACGATTGTTGGGGCGAATGAACAATCACCATTTTCTTCAAGTTCTGAGCATGCTTTAGTATATACTTCGATAGCTCGATTCCATTAGACCCATTGGGAAGTTCTATAGTCACCTCCTCAAGTTCAGAAACAAAAGTAGGGTTTTCTAATTTCCAACGCTCTACATCAAACCCGGAGGACTGGAAAGGCAATGAACAACAGGCAGATTAATTGAGAATTTCTCCGAAACTGATATAACGAAAGGAAAACTAATTCATTCTTTCACCATGATCAACAAGACCAGATTCCAGACAAGTCAAATGGAGAGGTGTACGGAGAGATACGCAGAACCTTTACTACTTACTTCAGTTTTCGAATGGAGGAAGATTCTGTCAGTATTTATGTGCAAAGTACTCAAATTTGGCATTGTTTTAAACAGACAGATCATTGCCAGGACTAGGTCATCAAGCAAGCTCCCAATATCAATACGTAAATAACGAACATTATGTAAAGGTCTTGGCATAGAACCTTCCTTGGTACAAGGAAAAACCTAAATGACAAACAAAGGAAGAGAACCTGTAAGAACAGTAATGAAAACCATATGCGATAGAATACCAAAACTGAGTGACGGAAATCATAAGTTGGCCAAAAGAAAAACGCATCAAAACAGTAACAAAAATTGTATGGAATGGATTGAATAATCACCAATACAACATATGCAAAGTATTATCTTTCGACTGACTAGCAGTATTCGGAGAAATACGAATTTTCAATCTGGCTTATGTGATTAGTAACGCAAAAGCAATTACATCTTTCAACTTTCAACCAATTCTGATAAATTAATCTTGTTTTTCAAACGAGGAAAGATTACAATCTAATAATGGTGGATTGCAAAGTATCTAGTTTTCACCAAAACAAAGAGAAACAACGCAAATAGATCAATTCAGTTTTACTATAGTATCTCTTTACCTTGAGGCTCTCTGCATTTAGAATAAGAACTTCGACCCTGCATATACTGCAGAGAAACTCGGACACAATGCCAAAGTCATATGCTCCATTCTTCAGAAAAAAAAGGTCGGCTTTCTCTAAACGAATGAATTCCCCCAGATTTTGGTGGATCAACAATCTCCCTATCCATTTCATACTTGTAAGATTTGGAGCAAGAATATTTATCGATTTTCTGTGTGGAATAGATTTGATGTCAATAACTAGGTCTACAAGTTTCTCAGCTGCAATGCTAAGTTGGCACTGCTCCGTCAGAGAGTGGTTGACAAAACTAAATGATAACAAAGACGAGCTTTCGATGGTAATATTTTGTACCCCAGACACTTGTTCGAGACATAATTCCTTAATGCAATTGCAGTAACATGAAATCCACTTGAAAAACCCCTCATCTGCGATTTTAACATTTCTCAACTTCAAGCATTCAAGATTAGAGAAAGAAGCTGAGGAGGGCTCTCTAAAGACCATAAGCTTCATGTCCACCATTAGAGACCTCAAAGATCGACAAAGAAAGACGCAAGATGGAAATGGAGTCAGTGTCATCCTAAATGAACCACACTCAAGATCAAGTACTTCAACGTTACACTTAACCGCATTGTGGATCCACGTAATCACTCGACATTTCTCCTCTTCATAGGAAAATTCCTTCACCAAAAAGTAATCAATATCCCAAACCAAACGAAACTGTTGTAACTTTTCATCCCCACGACGAACCAAGAACCTATCCAAAGAACTCAACAACATTAACCGCTTACTGGACGTTGACAGATCCCTATGACAAAGTTCATCAAAATTCAACGACGGAGTTGACAGACAGAGTTCTTTGCATCTTTTGGATGCACTGCCAAAACAGGCTAGGTCTCTTATACTGAGGAAAGAGAGAATGTGATGAACAACTTCGTCCGAAAGATCGTTAAATCTGTCAACCCTAAGCCACTGTCTCCCATCCATCTTTTTCTATCTTTTTCTTCAGTATGACGCCAACTCGAACCCTAAACCCTAAACCCTAAATTACACGTTCTATCAGAAACCGCGATCGGAAACGAAGCCCACTTACGTCTTTCTTCTATTCCCACTTTCTAATCAAACTTCCTCTTCACACAAACCCTCTTCACAATCGATCATTCCTGGCACGATGGGCTAACAAAACAAAAGATCGATTTTTCTGAACCAAAATAAAGACAAGTAGTAATACTAGTCTTGATAATAAAACGTACCATTCACGCAACCCAAGAAAATTCGAGCATACCCTCCTCTTCCTGGCCAAACAAAGAACCCTAATTTTGGTTAATTCGGGGTTTGACCAAAAACATCAGTGCGATTGTTTACGAAAGAAAAAACACAAAATTTGTTAATTTGGGGATATTCTACGGGTTTCAATTGGGTCACGTTTGAACCAGAAAAAAAATTGCCCTTGGGCCAACCCTCAAAGTCTCTCAACTTTTTCGGACCAAACCACCGATTATTGCAAGTCTTTCAATTTTACCGCAGGTCCAACACCAATCATGTCTATGGTAATCATGTCTATGTACCATGTGCAAGTTCGATTCCTCTCAACCAAAAAAAAAAAAACAATGGACACTGATAATTATAACAGTTGAAACATTTAATTGGAATCATTGATTTTATTTGGTGCATTGATCTATAAATTGCGGGTGCCTAAAATGAAATGATGACTAAGGACCCGTTTGATAACCGTGGTATAACCAAGGCCATTCGGAACCAAACCAATCAGGAGAGCTTGACAATGTCCACTTCTTGCAAGTAGATATACAATAGACAATAGAGCAATTGCAAATAGTTTTCTGATAAATTATTCTAACGCCCTCAGGAGGTATCAACTCTCCTTAACAGGAGTATTTAACCAACTAATCATGCGATTCATTACATATGTGATATGAACAATAGAAGAGCAAATACATGGATACAATGTAAACCAGAGGAATTTTCTCTTAGTTTGGAGGTCAGGGAGGGGTTATGTGGCTTTAAGCACAAAAACGTTGATGGGAACTGATAACCTGTACTACACAATTGGAAACATGATTTTCAGGCTACTATCATCCAGCTAGATGAAAAAGACAGTGGATCAAAGATCATCTTTGGTACTAAAACCATAACAGAAGTAACAGAATAAGAAAGCCATGAATTTCAAGAAAAACAGAGTTTTTCCGTTAACTTTTGAGAAACAAAAGCAATTACCATATCAATCGCCATCACTTGTGTGGAAGAGAGGGAGAGACAGCAACACATTATGCATTGAAGAATACTATGGATCGGATATAACTGATCTGTGTGACAACATTTTAACTTAAACAAAAGAATTCTGTCGTAACAGCCATTCTTTCACTAGTCTCCACGCACCCACAGTTTTTCAAAAGAAAAGAAAAACTTTATCCTGAAAATGTTTCTGACTTTCGACCCATCTTCCATGAAGCCATGTTTGCCTATACCTTTTCTCTTGCTTTGACTCACGAGGTAGATGTCCTGCAGAATGTGTTTTTCTGATATTATCTTTGAGTTTGAAGTACCCAGGACCCAAAGTACCTCATCACCCTTAGCAGGTTGGGATAGAAATGCTCAGGACTTCATGGAAAACTACGGCTGATTTATCATTCCCTTCTTCTTCCCGTAGCATCAGAATAGATGTGACCATAGTGCAAAAGACCATCATATATTCATAATCCATTGGATACTGCTACCAAGTGTTCATTTAAACTACTTAAAATTCCATGCAGTTCCTTTCTTTGCTCATGCCTTGTATCATAGGCTAGAAACTCATGGATCTTGTTACCCAATTGGATTGAGCTACAACCGGGAACTTTCTCTATTCCCTGCTGTCTCATTGCTAACCGATAGGTCAGCACATCTTTCCATTGTCCAATTGATGCACTCAAATTTGATATTAGAGTTAAATAGCTGGGATTCCCAGGCTCCTGCTCCATAATCCGTCTGGTTAGAGACTCTAACAGATCTCCATTTCCATGAATCTTACAGGAACCGAGTAGACTTCCCCAAATGACAGCATTTGGCTTCAAATGCATGCTTTCTAAGAACCTGACTGCTTCTTCCAACTTCCCAGCCCGACCTAGAAGATCAACCATGCAACCATAGTGCTCTATTCGGGGTTTGATATTCAACTCTTGTTCCATCTGGTTAAATATTCTTTTGCCCTCTTCCACCAACCCTCCATGAGTGCAAGCTGACAGCACAGCAATGAAAATGACATCATCTGATTTAGTTCCTTCTAAACACATAGTATCGAAGAGAAATATGGCTTCTCTACACAATCCATTAATAGCGAGACCTGAAACCATTGTTGTCCATGTAATTATACATCTTTTAGCCATCTTTTTAAAAACTGCTTTTGCACTTTCTACATCTCCACACTTTGCAAACATGTCTATTAGTGCATTGCCCAAGGGGATAGACAAATCCAACATGTTTCTCTCAATATAGGATTCAATCCATTTTCCATGTTCTAGAGAGCCCAAGTGAGTGCATGCAGATAGTATGCTGATCAAAGTACTCTGATCCGGCCTGCACTTTCCGTCTATCAACATCTGGCGGAACACAAAAAGTGCTTGATCAAACATGTGGTTATGAACATAACCTGCAATCATAGCATTCCATGACACAACATTTTTAAATGGCATCTGATTGAATAAGTTCATCGCTGATTCAAGATCTCCAATAGCGGTGTACCCTGATATCATGGCCGTCCAAGAAACTACTGTTTTCTGGGGCATCTGTTCAAACAAACACTGTGCAGACTTGACATCACCCAACCGTATATACGCAGTTATCAATGAATTCCACGAAACTTCATTTCTTTCTGGCATCCTCTCAAAAACTGAATGAGCTAATTCCATATTTCCAGCCTTGGAAAGACCAGAAACAACAGAGTTCCACGTCACAATGCTCCTCTCTTGCATTGAATTAAACAACAACATAGCAGGTTCTATCTCACCACGTGCCATGTAAGCAGCAATCATAGTATTCCATGAAATCACATCTCTTTCAGGCATTTCACCAAACACCTGGGAAGCCAAATCCAACCCCACTCCGCATTTAGCATAGAAATCCAAAAGGGTATTCTGAACAAACACACTAGAGCCAAAACCCATTTTGACAATGTCAGCATGAACCGTTGTGCCATCTTCAAGGGCCGCAAAAGATTCACAGCCCCTAAGAAGAGAAGTGAAAGTGAAACTGTTTGGCGCAATCCTGGACGCCTTCATTTGATTGTACACTCGCAACACATCTATATGATTCTTTCCTATACAGCATTTTATCAATGTATTGTACGCAACAACATTGGGACAACAAGAACTTTGAAAAACAGAATAGGCATAATGAAGAGAACCCAGTTCTGAGGAGAGAGTGAGGAGCTTGGGAAGCAAAAAGCTAGTATGTTGGAGTCCATGGACGAAAATTTGAAGATGGGTTTGTTTCAGTTCTTTGAGAGACTTGCAGTCTTGCATGATCTTCAGCAGTACGCGGTCCATTGTGATCGTTCTTCATTCAAAAGACAGTTACTCTTGTTACGCAATTGGGAAATCAAGAGGGAACATATTTGGTAAAATCTTCCGCTATTGTATAGTCAAGCCCTCCTCTTTTGAAGCCACAGGCTTCACCGAAAAAGAAAAAAAAAAAGAAACTTATCCCAGATTTCTGTTTCTTTCTATCAATGATGCTTGGGCGACACCTTACCTGGTGCTCAAAAACTTTCTTAATGTCTTTCTCAGCTAGCAAGCACTTGGGTGCACCAACCCCGTATGCAAACACGATCCCTCGAGCTTCAGCATCATCTGCCAAGGGAAATTGAGGTTCAAGTGTTGTGTAGTATGGCAAAGTTATGGCGCAAGTAAGAAGTCACATTATAAAATAGCATCAAGCTGATCCAGAGAAGTTGCAATAAAAGGGAATTACGTACTAACACCAACATTACTATGAAAGTAAAACACAGAAGTTCTAGTGATTACCTGAAGCGACGCAACATTAGTGACGCGAAACCGTCATTCCGGCATTTATTCAAACATTTGGTCGGCATTCAGAAAGAAGGAGCTCAAAACGGTAGGAGAGCAAGTGGGTATCGGTGAAAATATCTTGTTGTTCGAATTTCTGAATTCCTCTGCTTTCCTCTTGTACTAGAAATTAAATTCCATTGTATCTGTGTGGATGGTTCAAGTTGAAGACTTTGTATAGCGGACTTTCTTATGAGTTCCGCGCCTTTAAATTGAGCAAAATTAACGAAAAGTTAAAAAAAAAAAAAAGTTTAATGATAAAGTACAAATAAAGGTGTAGTGAATAGTATTAAAAAAAGGTAAAATATAACTTTTTGTTAAAAGTAAACAGTAATGTTTATGTTAAAACTCCCTTCAAATTGTCTTATATTTTTTATTCCTTCTTTTTGTTTTACAATAATAACCGTTCTTAATATTTGTAGCGAACTTGATATAAAATTTGCTCGTTGGTCGAAAAAAATTTCAGTGTGTGAATGTAGTTTGGTACATTAAATGTAGGAAATTCATTTTTTTTCCAGCAAATTGCATAATTATACTTGTGTACGGAAGTGTTTCCGGCACACTAAAAATCTCTCTGTTTGGTGGGCTAATGAAATAGGTTATAGTCTACTAAGAGTTCAAGTTCGTTGTTTGAATGTGTTAAATTGTTTTAAAAGTTCCCACCTAACGCCGCTTAGGCCCCGTCTAAGCATTAGGTCGTTGGCCACTAACACGGTTAATCTTTAGAGGTTTAAAAAATAAGAAAATACGACTAGACTTGACATGTGAATAACAAGAATATGTGTTATGTTTTTCTTTTCCACATGATCTTGCATTATTATCATTGTAGACTCTAGGTGTACATATTTTCCATATTTTACTTTGCTTGATATATTGAAACATGATTAAAGAGACCATGATTTGGTAATGACATCATCACGTTACAAGCAGACTTTATGTTTTCGTATGTACATATTGTTCAACTTTTATTTGGATCAATGTATCAAAACACACACCACATTTGATTATGGTAACTTGAAAAAATGTGTCATACGTGGTGTAATTAAACATTAACACGTCATTTTCGCCTGAACATTTATTAAACATGTTTAAAAGATTTTTAAAGGCGCTTGCGATAAATAAAGAGAATTTCACAAGCAAGAAGACTATTGATAATAGGGGTGTGATATCCACACATCCCATTTTTACTTCTCACGCACCTTTTTAATTTTCAGCCGTTGAATCAAATGAAGTGAAGAAGATCAATCGACATAAATTAAGAAAAAAGTATGTGAGAAGTAAGAAATTGTGTGTGGATATCATATCCCTTAATAATAATGCGTCAACATATATGTATGTATAATCGAGAAGTAATTAATTATTTATTCATATATCAAGTTCTTTTTTTTCTTAATTTCCCCAGGAGGTCTCACAATCAAATTTACTAAAAGTTTCGCACTCCCCATGTCTCCAACCATCAGATCCACATCTAGGGTTATCACAATCTAATAGGCACGAACACACCAACCACGAGCACCGCCCGGTGACGTAACCACCACCTCCTCTCAGGTCTCCGTGCATTGTTCTGCATTTTTCTTTGCACAAGCGGTTGTCTTTTTCGGTGTAACAAAGACTCCAGAAAGGATGGGGACCTATACCCGTATGACACTTGTCACATAATCTTCCAGCCACCCCATTTGCTGCACTCAAAATTAACCAAAAGAAATTCTCAGCATTAACAATTTTAAGGACATATCAAACTCACCGTACACGTATATTATGTGAATGCTGGCGAGATTAAAATTTGAAACCTCCTCGGGCTAAGTGGGAATAAATTGATATTGAACACGAAAAAGAACACACACAAAAAATAAAATTTATCGATTTGTATGATGGAGTGAGATTTACAAAGATGTCCCATAAGAAACGTTGTTTTCAATTGAAACACCTTTAAATGGTGAAGAAACTTCTCTTCTTTACCGTAGTAAAAGTTCTTTTGTTTTCATGTTTTATCTTCACTAGTCTACAGAAACACAAAATTAAAAAAACTTTGAAATGAGATAGACTTACGTGAAGTTGAGAAAAGCAACAATAAAAACACGAATCCAAAGAGTCTTGTATTCATGGTTACGTGACTATTTGGCTTCATCTTTTTACCTTTGATCCTTGGCTAGCTAGCTCTACATGCATCTACTCTTTTCCCTCCTTTTTAAAGTAATTCTCCTATTCGAGTGGAAGAAGTTTGTTAAATTTAAGTAATTATGGCGAAGCACGTTAAATTTAAGTAATTATGGCGAAGTGCGTTAAATTTAAGTGATTATAGCAAAAAGAGAGAAACATAATAATCATCGGTTAATTTAATGCAAACCCTAATAAAAATAAATTAACTAGCGCATGACTAATTGTAACAACTCAATTGTTAAATGAAATATAAACTCAGGGATAAATTACTCTCCTAGTGAAAAAATAAAATAAAAATTTCAGTTTCCAAAATTTTTGCTATTAAGTTGTTAATGGTGAAAAACAAGTGCACTAGTCCTTCCCCGTCACCACCCAAATCCCGCGCATCCACCTTAATGCCATGGTGTCCACCTACATGCCCATGGTGGAAGCCAATGCCCTCGCTACCAAAAATTACTATTTGTCTGACAAATGTTTGCTCGACGAATCAAATTTTGTTTGGAAAATTAACTTTATCCGACGGAAGAAATTAGTCAGGCAACATTAGTCAACATTTAGGATGGAGTAAATCTCAGTTTACAATCCTTAAGTTTTATGGTTTTCAACATTTGGTACATGAAGTTTTTTTTTCATGCCAGAGTCATACTTAAAGTGTTAATTTTAGGACAGTTTCATACATCCGTTAGTCTGACTGTTAAATCTCCCTTTAACTGATGACGTAGTGCCTATGTTGACAATGATTAGATGCCACGTGGAAATTAAAGGGTCCATGTGGAAATTAAAAAAAAAAATTTTTAAAAATTAAAAAAAATAAAAAAAAAACACCTTCGTCCTCCCCGAATCCCACCCAGCCCATCTCAGCAAACCCTCGAAGCACGCATGACTCAAAAATGCAAGAATGCCCTCACCGCCTACCAATTCACAGCCGGTTAAATCCAGCATCTCCAACTTCTGGCAATTCTCAGCAAGAGCAACAACTGTCTGATTTGCTCAACGTTGTTTTTGACGTTGCCTGACAAACCATTTCGTCAGGCAGGCCCGGCGCCCTTCTCTTTCTCTTCTCTTTCTCCTCTCCTTTTTTTCTTTCTTTCTTTCTTTCTTTCTTTCCCCCAGTGCTGCTCTCCCCTGCCCTTTGCAAAAACCTCCCTCCCTCCCCACTCTCCCAATTAATTTGTTTTTTTATTTGTTAAATATTTTTTAAATTGTGTAATTAATTACCTCATCACCTCTCTCACTCTCCCTCTTCCAATCAATTTTTTTTATTTGTTAAATATTTTTTAAATTGTGTAATTAATTAATTTTGTTTGTTGTAAGTTTGTGAATGAATTAGAATAAATTAACGAAAATGTATGTATTTATCTCTTAATTTAATTTTTTTTAGTAAAATTATTTATTTAATTGTGATATATATATATATGTTGAGATTGTGAGTTATGTGAAATTTTGAATGTGTGTTATTGAAACAAATGTAGCTTAGGTGAATTTAATTTGTGCAACATTATCTTAGGAAATCACGGTGTGAAATTTTGAGTTTTTGTGTTATTAAAACATAGGATCAATGCAAGCTACTTTAGAGAAGTTGCAAAAAAACATTGACTATTCTAGAAGGCGCTGGCTGGGGGGCAAGCAAGGGCCTCCTAGCACCTAGGCGTCTTGTGGGGCCTATGTAGGGACCTAGGTAGTCTAGACGTATGCCCGCAGGCTAAGCTGGCACTTAGGTAGGTTTAAGAGCCCATTTATTTTTTAAACCCCTTAGAAGTTAATCGTGACTGTAGCCAGCCACCTAGTGCTTTGGCGGGGTAGCGACGCTTGTCGAACACTTGATGCACTTACATGAATTTTTTTTCTCTTGAACAAACGATATTATATATACTAAGGAGGATAGAGTGGGCTTAGCCTCACAATGGGCTAACAATAATGTGGTTTAAATTCACCTTTAGCAATAATCAAACCTAAGACCTCCCACTTACAAGTAAAGAGGAATATCACTAGACCCTACTAAGTGGCTGAATTTTGTTATTTATTTGTGATTTTCCATAAGCATATTCAAGATGTAAATTCTTGAAGCACTTGCATGAACTTGGGATCCATTTGACAAAAACCCTTATCTTTTACCACACAGATCTCAACTTCAAGTACTCGAGATTAGAGGATGAAGTAAGTGAGGGTGCTTTTAGAAGTGTACGACCCATTTTGAAATAGAGACCTCAATGATCCCCAAAGAGACCTCAATGTAAACTCAGGGACTTCGGGTTAAACAACTGACCTTGTATATTTTGCAACAAAAGACCTCAAAGATTCGCAAAGAAAAGGCAAAAGACGGAACATCATTAATTCCTTGAAGAACAAGACTTGGCTACTGAAAATTCAGCAGCCACTCCTGCTTACATCCAATCATGGGTGGACACGTGTCCACACGGGATTGGGTATAAGTAGGAATGGCTGCTGAATTCTTCAGCAGCCAAGTTAATTCCTTAAAACTAGATACCAAGCGCTACACGATGGGTGGACTTTGAAAGCAACAAGATGCAATACATTTGAGAGAACTTTCGAACGTCTAGATTCTTCGTCTGGCGAGCTCGCTTAAATTATGATAAACTATTGTCAACCAACCCTTCACAACTGTTCTAAGCTAATCAACATACTAGCCGTTACAAATAAATTTTAAAATAAAAAATAATAAAAAAACTAGACGTTACTTTTGTTGAATGCAAGACATGTAAGCTGGAAATCAATTTACTCATCAACAATAAACTCATCTGGGTGTCCTATATTCCTCAGAGACAACTGTGGCAATATTGGAAGCCATTTTGCTTTTCTTCACCTCTGCTATATCATTACACTGCCAAGGCGAATGAACGATCTTCACCTTCTTCAAATTCTGAGCATGCTCGAGGATATATTTTGCAAACTGAATTCCGTTGGATCCATCGCACAGCTCTATCGTCACCTCCTTAAGTTGATGAATAAAAGAAAGGTTTTGCAAACCCCAGTATCCCATGTCAAACCCAGAACACTGCAGGAAAGGCAACAATCAACTTGCGAATCAATTGAAAACACACACACACACACAGAAGAGACAAAGAGGCTAGACTTTTACTTACATAAGTTTCAGGGTCAAATGACCATATATCAGTCTTGATCTCCAAAGTATTCAAATTATGTAGTCCTCCAAAAACGGAGACATAAGTTTCAGGGTCAAATGACCATATATCAGTCTTGATCTCCAAAGTATTCAAATTATGTAGTCCTCCAAAAACGGAGACCATTCCTGGAACTAGGATATCACGGAAGCTTCCAATAGAAATGCACAAATGAAAAACATATCCTAATAGTCTTGCCGTCGAACCCCCATTCAACAGAGCCTACAAGTTATAAACACGATACCAAAATTATCAAAAGGTAAATTTACTTGATCAGGCAAAGTAATCTAACAGCGTTCCAGAACAACAATTCAAAGTGAACTAGAAACATAAATATCAGTTTTTTTTCTAACAGCCCTTTCAAGAAAGAATACAGGCCCAAATTGTAAAATACTAGAATAAAAAAGATATAAAATATTTAAAAGAGAAGTGTCTCGTTACCATGGTGGTCTCATCGTTTAGAATAAGAACCTTAACCCTGCTTATACTGCAAAGAACCTCAGACAAGAAGTTACGGTCATCCGCTTCAGGCATCAAAGAAAGTTCAGCTTTTTCTAAACATATTAGTTCCCCCAAATTTTGGCGCATCAACAAACTCACAAACCACTTCAGATACTTAAGATTTGGAGCGCGGATATTTAGTAATTTGCTGCCTGTAGGACGATATCCCCAGCGGATACATATTTCTTCAAGTTTCTCACCTGAGATGTTGATGTGGCAGTCACCGTCAGCCAAGTTAATGGCCATCACAAAACTAAATGATTTCAAAAGCAGCTTTCAATGGTGACATTGTTCATCAAGATATTGACGATGTAAATCCTTGATGCACTTGCATGAACTTGAGATCCATTTGAAAAAATCCTCATCTTTTATACAAACACATCTCAACTTCAAGTACTCGAGATTAGACGAAGAAGTAAGTGAGGGTGCTTTAAGAAGTATACGGCCCATGTTCAGAAAAAGATACCTCAATGATCCACAAAGAAAGACAGACAACGGAAACAAAGGTCGTCTCTCCCGACCAATCATCATCCGGATATCAACCTCAAGGACTTCGACGTTACAGTGTACAGCATTGTGGATCCATGTCATCAATCGAAAGGTCGCATCTTCAAGAAAATCAGGTTCAAGAAAATCGTCAAGGCAAAAATCATCCCAATAGATACAAAATCGTTGTATTTTATTAACGCCACAATGCATCCATAAGAACCTATCCAAAGAACTCAACAACTGCTTAAAGCAGGAAACCGTATGTGCATCAGAAAATACATCAAAATCCAATGAAGGAGTTGACAGACAAAGTTGTTTGCATCTTTTGGACACACCGCCGAAACGAGTGAGGTCTGTGATAGCAAGGAAGGAAAGAATGTGATGAGCAACTCCGTCGGGAAGATCACTAATTCTGTCTGTCATACTCTTAGCAAAAGCTCTAACTCCTTGACGTTGATAACTTCCAGCTGCCATTAGTTTACGATTTCCATCCATACTGATGCACTTTCTGGTTTTATACTTTTACAAGAAAACTGGGTCTTCCATTTCTGCACTTTTACAAGGATGGTTGAAGAGTTCAGTTAACCAAATTAAATACAAATACTCAGTTATATTTATACACTGAACTAAAGTAAAGAGAATTCGTTCCGGTTTTTCGCCATGGAAGCCCTTAATAACATCAGACTTTAGAGAAAAACGTGTGAAAGCCCAATTCTTTAGAGAGAAAAAAACCCAATAAACTTCGTAACACCATAGGAAATTTCAGAACTACAAATCCAATTATGATCTTGAAGTGCTTTTCTATCAAACTTATAGTTATCAGGGTGCTTTTTCTAATTTACTACTATCTTTCACCCATTAAAAGAAACAATTGATGGGGGTCGACAATTCAATCGAAAGATAATGCAATTTTTGCAGCAACAAAAACCCCGAAAGAGCAAAAAATTGAAACCCACTTTGCCAATTCAACAACCAAGACAATTATTTGATTCATAACAGGACGTACCAGCAAGCATCTTCTTCCTTAGATTTGAAGGACCGATTCGGCACATTGGTGCCCATATCGCGCTCCGGAAGCGGGAGCACCTCGGTTCGTTTGAGGTACGGCTCGGAACCGGCTGGATCGGCCTGAAACGGCTTGAGATACGGCTGGATTTGTGAATATATGGTGTTTTGGCTAAAGTTGCAGAGGTCTAGAACCCTCGTTGAAGATTGCCTAATTTCTCGTGAAGATGATGAAACAGACGACAGCGTTTGCTTTATGGGTTTAAGTTTGGAATTGACACACCATTTTTACTGTTAGGCATAATTTTTTTTTGCTATTTGATTTCTTTAATTTATTTGTTAGTGTCGGAAATTAAAAAAAAATATTTAGAAAGTAAATAGGGGTGAGCCATGAGCGGTACAAATTAGGGTTGGGCACGGGTCGGGTCCAATTTTGAAGGGACCGGACCGGATCCTGGTGTAAATGAAACAAGTCGGGCCGGGTCGGGATAACATATTTTAATATAGGAACCGGTCCAAACCCAGCCCGGTTCGGGACGGGTCCACGGGTCCTTGGTTTTTTTTTTTTTTTTCGCGAAACCATCACCTTCCTCGACGTCTCCGCCGAGGCCACGCCATCCTCTCCTTCAACGCCAAATCCCTCAAGCCGCTGGAGTCCCAATCCAAGGAATCCCGACCCCTCAACTCCTCTACCTTCGCAGCGAAAAGCTAAGTCCATCATGATCATAAATCTGCAAAATCCGCATGAAATCGAAAAAGGTATAAGCAATGCAAATTTAGTCAAACTCTACTCAAACGACTTAATTTGGGAAAACGGACTTCAGAAACGGATCTAGAACGTCGAAATTAGCCTAGGAGAGGTATAGTTTGAAAACCCCAAAAGTCAACGGTCAAAGTCAACGTTGATCGTTGACCGGTCAAAGTCAAAGTCAACGCTGACTGTTGACCGAGTCAACGGTCAGACCGGATCAGTCAACGGGTCACGGGTCCGGGTCAGACCCAGTCAAACGGGTCTGGGCTTGGATCCGGGTTGGGCCTTAAGGATTTGGGTTTAGATTTAGGGTTAATGGGTTTCGGGTTTGGGCTTAGGGCCCCAACAGATACGGCCCAAGGGCCTTTAGAATTAACTTGGAATAAAAATAAAACAAAACTAAAAAGAAATGGGCTTGGGCTTAGTGATCCGGCCCAAAGGCTTGTGTTGGGCTTGGCAGGAATGGCCCGAAGGCCTAGGAGGTTTCTTGGGCTGGGTTTCACGCCGGGGAAGAAGGCCAGAAAACTACACAAACTTTAAATGGCCATAACTTTATCAATACTCGACGAAATCAAGTGATTCAAAAAGGAAAATTATAGTTCTCGAAGAGACGAAGAGAATGGTACTTGCACGACGTCTAACTCACCGTGGTTTGGCCGAAAAATGCCTCGAAAGCCTCGGAGGTCGCTGGAAACTGGGTAAGATTCAAATGGATATAACTTCTTCAATACTTGATGAAATTGGGTGAAACAGAATGGAAAGTTGTAGTAATCAGCGAGATGAAGAGATTGGTACCTTGCTCGCCGGCCAACTCGCAGTGGTTTGGCCGGAAATTGCCTCGAAAGTGATGGATTCCTCGCCGAAATCTGAGGAAGTCTCCCTGATGTTTCTTCGTGGTTTGACGTCCAAAATACAACCACGGGGTCAGAAATGAGTTATGGGCATGAAAAGATAAACCTTTGGGGTGTTTCTAAGACTTACCAAGTTAGAAGGATGAGGAACCTTACCGGAGTTCCTCTGAGCTCCACATAGACGAAGGGAGAGAGAGAGGGTAGCACAGAGATGAGGTGGTGAAGCCGCTGACATCGGGAATGTGGTGTGGTTCTGGGTGTATGCGGGTGTGAGTGTGCGATGCTGCTCGAGGAGGGAAGGAAAGAGTTGCAGAGAAAGGGAGAGAGAGGGCTCACGGGTAGAAAAGGAAGAAAAAGAGAGAAAGAAGATGGAGAGAAAGAGAAGAGAGAGTGTCATAAAAATCAGAAAAGAAAGAAAAAAGGGAAAGCAACCGGGGGACAAAACAGGGGGTGGGCCCCTTGGGCACACCATTTAAGACCCAAAAATCAATTTTAAAAGAAGAAGATCTCGTCCAAGGTGAAGTTTCACAAAAATACCCCTTCAATCGGGAAGGGTTGTTACAGTTTTCACATGCCCGTGATAATATCACACTTTAGAGAAGAAAAAAACACGTAAACTCAATACTTCGGAGAAAATCCAATTAACTCATAACACTAGAGAAATTTCACAACTAAGATTCAATTAGAGCATGAAAAGAGTGAACTGTTTTTCAATAGAACTTACAGTTTTCGAAGTGTTTTTTTGTAGTTTACTTTTTTTTTTTTTTTTTACAAACAATAGGATTTACACTAAGCTCATCAAAACTATGGGGAGAGGGGGACACATAAACTCAGGTGCAAGTGCGAATGATCTAAAATGACTAAGCTACAAGCCACTTCTGTTTTTTTAGTTCACTAAATTCATCAAAATAAACCAAGTAGAGCATACAAATAACACTACCTTCCACCCGTTGCATCGCAAACTAAAACCCTAAAATCAATAACCAACTCAAAGATATTAACCCACAATATCAATAAAACAACTAAGACAAGTAGTAATCTTCATAACAGGACGTATCAGCAAGCAAGCTAGCGTCTCATTCCTTGGATTTTAAGAAAGCATAGCACGCAGAGAGATGACAGGAACCCTACTTTTATACTTTAGTTTTCTCTTTTTGGGCCGGGGCTTGATTTTCACGTAATTTTAGTTTCTCACACACCCTTACTTATTTAGGGGTGCATTCAATAGAGATTTTGAAAGATTTTAATGGATTTACAAATTCATAGATTTTGATAGAGTTTAATTGATTGTAGAGATTTCAGAGGGTGTATCCAATTGTGATTCTTAGAGATTTTAATTTTTTTTTCAAATTCGAATGTATTCAATTAAGATATTAAAAAAGTTTGAGATTGCCCTTTGACCGTTTGATTTGGCATTACGATGCCAAGGGAGTTTTCTCTGTTAAAAGTGCGTATAAGGTTGCTCGTGGCTTGGGGGATGAACCTTCGTCTTCTCACAGTGGGGCTTCGAACTCTTTGTGGAATATTATCTGGAAAGCAAAGGTTCCGAATAAAGTCATATTATGTGTTTGGCGGGCTGCACGAAATATTCTACCTACTCGTGCCTGCTTGGTTAAGAAAGGCATTGCAGTGGATGACATTTGTGTGTTATGTAGTTCCTCTTCAGAGTCGGCGCTACACGTGTTTACTGAATGTCCATTTGCAAAAGCCATTTGTTCGTCCGCCAACGTTGAGCTTGGACCACGCCGCTCATCTTTCTCTTGCTTCTTGGAGTGGCTTAGTTGTCGTGCTGCTGTCCTCAAGCATGGTCAATTTGATCTTCTTCTTGTTCTTATTCATTCTATTTGGCGTGCTAGGAACTCCCTTCTTTGGGATGATAAGCAGGAGAAGCCCATTGTGGTGAGTAAATTGGTGGGCCTATTCCTATCAGATTTTGTGACTGCACATGCCCCAACTGCTTCTCGCCCCCTGCTTCCTCCTTCTCGGTGGTCTCTGCCACCGCCAAACTGGATTAAGATTGATGTCGATGCTTCCTTTTGTTCAAATACGAAGTGTGGGGGTATCGGTGTAGTTTTTCGTGACGAAGCTGGTAGCTATGCTGGAGGTTTTGCTTGCAAAATTCCTCATGCGATCGACTCCAATACCGTGTAGATTCTAGTAGCACGTGCAGGTTTGCATCAGGCTGCACAGCGGCATTGGAGGCTAGTCATTCTGGAGAGCGATGCCTTACAAATGGTCCAAGCACTGCATAGTCCCCATTGTGGTGTTTTTGTTACTGGTTTATTAATTGAGCATGTGAAAGCTAGCTTGCAGAACTTTGCTACAGTGAAAGTCAGTCATATACGTAGATCCGCCAATGTTTCCGCACATAGTATGGCTAAATTGACCTTAACTTCTATTGTTCCTAGTCTTTGGTTTGAGGTGTTCCGGTTACTATTCAGGATGCCCTCCTACATGATTGTATGATTGTATGCCTCATTAATATTATAAATAAAACCGCTATCGTATCTTCTTCGAAAAAAAAAGATATTAAAGAAGTTTGTAACGTTTCATATTTATTCAATTAAATATAATTGAATACGCTAGGAATTCACCTCGTTACTGAAGTTTAGGGATGTGTTCAATTGAGATTTTGAGAGATTTTAATTTTTTTTTACAAATATATGGATATTCAATTGGGGTTTTTAGTGATTCTCTAAAAGTCTAGGGATATTCAATAAGGATTTTAAAGAAATTTATAACATTTCAGGTTTATTCAATAAAAATTGATTATAAAGGATTTTTTTTTTTTTTTGGAAGGAAAATCGATATATTATTGACTGAATGAAGAAGATTACATCAAATCTTGGTCGAGGAGGTCCTGAATAAAGTCAGGGGGCTCCTCAAACCAAACTAGTTCATTACTAATTGACAAGGCAAACCTAGCCAATCTATGTGCAACACCATTGCATATTCTAGGTGTATACAGGAACTTCATAGGGTGCAGGGGGCTTGCATCATAGAGGACATCCTCAGCAAGAAGACCCATTGCAGATAGACTCCTAGAATGATTGTCAATGAGAGTGACAGGTTGGGAGGAATCACTCTCCACCACTACCTTGCGAACCCCGAGTTGTTGTGCAAGTCTCACACTTGCCATGTAAGATTCCACATTGACCAATGTAGAGGGGGTGATGTGCCTTATATGTACATGCTCTTCTTCCTATAGCACGAGGCCTTTTGGGAACTCACTAGCTTCAGATTCCATCGGAACTCCGAAGTTAAGCGAGTTCGGGCGAGAGCATTCCTAGGACGGGTGACCCACTGAGAAGTTCTCGTGTGAGTTCCCATAAACAAAACTGTGAGGGAATGGTAAGCCTAGGGCGGACAATATCATGCTACGGCGAAGCCGAGCTGGGGATGTGATCAGAGCCATTCTGCCGTTCGGTACAGATGTGCCGGCGAAGATGCTGGGTTCCCCTCAAGTGGGGTGGATTGTAAAATCCCATATCGGCCAACGGAGAGAAGGTGATGTGCCTGATATGTACATGCTTCCCTCTCTATAGCACAAGGCCTTTTGGGAACTCATTGGCTTCAGATTCCATTAGAACTCCGAAGTTAAGCGAGTTCGGGCAAGAGCATTCCTAGGATAGGTTACCCATTAGGAAGTTCTTGTGTGAGTTCCCAGAAACAAAACCATGAGGGGTAAGCCCAGAACGGACAATATCGTGCTACGGCGGAGCCAAGCCCAGGATGTGATATGCCAGCACAGCCAGCAACTCCACTTGGATCACCAAATCCACTCCCATCTTCCTCCACACATCAGCCGCCAAAAAACTCCCGCGCCAATCCCTAATCACTACCCCAAGTTCATCCATGTTGTCCTCAAGCCTCGTAGCACCATCCAAATTGACTTTAACTCATCCATCTGATGGAATGCACCACCTAACCTGGCGTGATTGCCGCGTGACCTTAGTAGTTTAATTAGCTTCCTTAAATGATTGAAGCTAACACGTAGCCTTCTAAATCACCTCCATAACCTGACCCCTTATACCCTCCCAAAATAATACATTTTCTCCTTCCAAAAGCCCCAGATCATCATACAAAACAGATCAAAATCCACTGCCTCGTCATCCACCATAGCAAGCACCCCCTCTTTCATGGATTGTTCATGACGAGCACGCACCCTACTGCCAAACGGTGTGGCACTCCACATTACCTTTGCAAAGCAACAATCCGAGAGCACATGCCCCTCCGTTTTAGGAGCCCCATGGCATAAGCCACACTCCACATCCAAACTCACCCCTTTCGTGGCAAGGTTTGTTGGAAACCCTAAGTTGAACTCTCACACTAGATTACATAACCAGTGTTTGCTTGAACACTCAAAGACTCGGGAGAACATTCATCTTATTCAATCATATAAACATGGCTTTTAAATAGCCTTACAAAGATAACTGAAAGCTGAAAATGTGTAGCCCACGTTTTCATAACCCTACAACGTGGTATGAGACTAATTCAAAACAAATAACTTATCCTTACAAACTAGGGTTTATTATCAGCAACTGAAACAAACACCTAATAACCTGGAACTTGGAAGACCTAACCCTAACGGCTAGGAACCATGATAACGTCAACATCCTCCCTTAAACTGAATGCTATCAGCAATCAGTTTATATGCATGAGTGAATGAACACCCAACAATCCTCGCAATTTCTGAAAAACGTCCAGCTTTAGAGGCTTGGTCATAATATCTGCCACCTGCTCCTGCGAGGAACATTGAACCAACTCTACAATCTCATCCTTGGTGAGCTCGCGAAGAAAATGAAATCGAACATCTATGTGCTTGCTACGCCCATGCATTACTGGATTCTTTAAGAGCTTGATGGTAGAACTGTTGTCACAGTAGATGGTTGTAAACTTACGCGGTTCATAATTGAGCTGCTGCAAGATCCTCCTCAACCAAACTGCTTGACATGCACACGAAGCTGCAGCTATAAACTCAGCTTCGGTGGTTGATAATGTGACCACCGGTTGTTTCTTTGAGGACCAAGAAACTGCTCATGTACTTAACATAAAAACATACCCAGAAGTACTTTTCCTATCATCCTGATCTCCAGCATAATCACTGTCAGTGTACCCATAGAGTTCTTCTTCTCCTTCATTCCTATAGACCAGCCCAAAATTCACCGTGCCCTTCAAGTACCTCAATATCCTCTTTGCTGCTTTAAGATGCAGCTCAGTAGGTCGTTCCATGAACCTACTTATTAGACTAATCACATACATCATGTCTGGTCGTGTTGTTGTTAAGTACATTAAGCTGCCCACGATTCGTTTGTACATAGAACTATCCACTTCTACTCCATCTTCATCCTTTGTCAATTTAAAACCAGGAACCATGGGATTATGAACTGCATTGCTTTGGTCCATATTGAACCTCTCCAATAACTCCTGAGCGTACTTTCGTTGGGTAACATAGATACCTTCAGATCTTTGAATCACTTCCAAACCAAGAAAATAGCTCATTCTCCCAAGGTCAGTCATATCAAACTCAGTCATCATTGAATGCTTGAAATCTTTGAACATTGACTCATCATTCCCAGTAAATATAAGATCATCAACATAAAGGCATACAATTAACATTTTACCTCCATTCACTTTCTTGACGAACAAGGTGTGTTCATGTGGGCACTTTTCGAATCCTTCCTTCATGAAGTGATACTCGATGCGGCTGTACCAGGCTCGGGGGGCCTGTTTGAGACCGTATAGAGGCTTTTTAAGCTTATAGACTTTATGCTCCTGCCCCTTTTGTTCATAACCTGGAGGCTGTGCGATGAACACTTGCTTATTTATTTCTCCATGGTGGAAAACTGACTTGACATCCAACTGGTAGACAGTCCAGTTATTCTGTGCTGCAAGTGATAAGACGACTCTGACTGTATCCATCCGTGCTACAGGTGCAAACACTTCTACATAATCTACTCCATACTGCTGGCTGTACCCTTTTGCAACCAGGCATGCCTTGTATTTATCCACTTCACCTTTCTCGTTGAACTTGGTTTTGTAAATCCATTTTACCCTAACTATTTTTCTTTTCGGTGGCATCTCTATGAGTTCCCATGTATTGTTTCTCTCTATTGCTTGTATCTCTAAATCCATGGCCTTCTTCCATTTGTCGCTTTGTATAGCCTCCTCATAAGTGATAGGATCCGACTCAACGAATAATGCTAGGTGACCCATATCTTCTTCATCTGAAAGACCTTCTCCATTCACATAGTCTTCCATCCACCCTGGTTGTCTTCTGATTTCTCAATCAAACAGAACGCCCATGTTTTCCTGCAATAATCATCAATGAAAGTAATAAGGTACCTCTTTTTACTGTTGGAGACTGGATTCATAGGCCCACATATATCTGCATGCACGAGTTGAAGGACTTGAGATGCTCTCCATGTGCTGTCCTTTGGAAAGGGATCCCGTTGTTGCTTTCCCACCAGACATTCTTCACGTACCTGTGTGTGTGCGTTGAATTTTGGTAAGCCCTTCACCATATGCTTTTGTTGAAGGACTCTGAGACCACTCCAACCTAAGTGTCCATATCGACAATGCCATAATTTGAGTTGATCATCTGTGCTCACATTGAAACATTTCTCCTCTTGTAGTTGTGTGCGTGTCAGCAAAATGAACATGTGATTTTCTGTCATTGTGGTCTCCCAAATTAGTCCTCTTTCTGGATGATAGATCCTGCACTTGCCACTTTTAATAAAAATGACAAGGCTCTTCTCTTGCAGTTGACCAACGCTCAGTAGATTATTTTTTAAGTCCGGCATGTAGAACACTCCAGTGACAACTTGCATGGCTCCATTGACCTTCATTCGAACATTGCCATTCCCCAGCACGTCCAAGCTTGAGTTGTTTCCAAGTTTGACAAACTTCCTGAAGGTGTCGTCTAAATCTGTGAACAATTCCTGCTTACCACACATGTGATTGCTGCATCCTGAGTCCAAAAACCACAGTTCTTCCCCGTCGTTCCCTTTGATATCCACATATGTCATCAATAGCATTTCTTCATTGGTTTCTGCATAAAAACCTTTGGAATCCTTCCCCTTCTTAGGGCATTCCCACTGAAAATGCCCAAGTTCATGACAATGGTAACATTCGAGGGTGGATTTGTCTGAGCCATATCTGCCCCTTCCTCGCCCTCTTCCTCGGAAGTTGCTGCGTCCCCCTCGTCCACCTTTTGTGTATCATAGGTTACCTTGAGAGCTTGCTCCTCTGCGGTGTGTCTTCCCATCCGTTGCTCGTGCACAAGCAGACTACTTTGCAGTTCATCAATGGATAAGATGTCGAGATCATTTGACTCTTCAATGGAACAAACCACATAGTCATATTTAGAGATCATCGATCGTAGAATCTTTTCAATGACCACTACATCTTCCATCTTTTCCCCATGAATTCGCATCTTATTAGCTATGGTGAGAGTACGTGCAAAGTACTCATTCACCGATTCCCCTTCCTTCATATACAACATCTCAAACTCTTTGCGAATAGCCTGTAACTGGGCACGCTTGACTCTTGCCGTGCCTTTGTACTTCTGTTTCAGTGAGTCCCAGATGTCTTTAGCGGTGTCCTTCTTCAATATGGTCTTCAGAATTGAACGATCAAGGGCCTGGAACAAATAACTTTTGGCCTTCAGGTCCTTTAGCTTCAGATCTTTAATAGCTTTCTCTGGACATCTGTGATATTGCTCTCATCTACTGCTGCAAGAATACCAGTCTCTACCAAACTCCAATATTCCTTGAAACGCAGGAAGTTCTCCATGAGCATGCTCCAATGATCATAGTGTCCGTCAAGTCGTGGGATTGTAGGTTGCACAAAGCTACTTTCAGTCGTCATGGTGTTGTTGTGAACGATGAAACTAACTACGATCAGGCCCCGTGGTGGGGGCTCTGATACCAAATGTTGGAAACCCTAAGTTGAACTCTCACACTAGATTACGTAACCAGTGTTTGCTTGAACACTCAAAGACTCGGGAGAACATTCATCATATTCAATCGTATAAACATGGCTTTTAAATAGCCTTACAAAGATAACTGAAAGCTGAAAATGTGCAGCCCACGTTTTCACAACCCTACAACGTGGTATGAGACTAATTCAAAACAAATAACTTATCCCTACAAACTAGGGTTTATTATCAGCAACTAAAACAAACACCTAATAACCTGAAACTTGGAAGACCTAACCCTAACGGCTAGGAACCATGATAACGTCAACAAGGTTGACCTTAGTTGGTAGGATACCCTAGCTAACCTTCCACACAAACACTTGAACCTTTGGCAGCACTTTAGCCTTCCACATCGTCTGCCATAGAGATTTATAAGAATTTCCCCCTGCACTGGACGAAGAGGCACTCAAAGTCACAGTTTGGGTGAGGTTATTTGCCACCTAGTACCCGCTACTAACCGTGTACACACACGATCCGTGAAATGCCAAATAAGACGATCATCAAGCAACCGAACACTTGTGGGTAAACACCTGATAATTTTAACCTCTTCCTCCGAGAACATAGAGGTCAACAACTCTATGTTCCATGTATGAGTATCAATATTCATCAATTCATGGACCTTCATTCCTTCCATCGAACTTGGCGCTGTAGAGAGCACACGAAATGTATTGGGTCTTGGCAGCCCAACCTCACCTCTCCCCTGAGAATTTGAGGGTGTGATATTTTATGCATTCTCAAACCTCGAGGATGGAAAGGGATTTTGCAGGGGAGGAAAATCTTGAAAGTCGGAATCTGGTTGAGGGTTTGGGACGGGATGAGCATTCGAATTGCGAAGGACCCGTGGTTGCCTACTCCACATACCTTTTTTCCCCTTTCGAGGCACGCGGAGATGCCGGGAAGGGTTGAGGATTTAGTGGCAGCCGGGGGTATATGGAAAAAGGATATTATTGAACGTTGTTTTAATGACGAGGAAGCCCATATTATTTTGAGTATGCCTCTTAGCAAACTCGGATGTACTAATAGAATTATTTGGCATTATACAAAAAACAGTGTGTATTCGGTTAAATCGGGGTACGTGGTTGCTCAAGAGATGAATCGAAACGGGTTGCTCAGTGATAAACCAAGTTTGAAAAATGGAGTTTTAACAAAAAGTTCACGGTACTGTTCACTTTAACGAAAAATCATATTTTTACCCTAAAAAGTCAAACCTGGTACTATTCACTTTACCCTTTATTTTGTCTTTATCGTTAAAACTCAAAGTTTTCAAGCTCTTTTCATTAGTTTTCCTTTTGAAAAACTCAATTCCCACCACATCAACCACATGCGATAACAATGGAACCAGTCAAGACTCGTCTCCATCCAATTCTGTAACTGTTTGAATATTTTGAATTCAAACAGATTGTATGATAAGATTATGATTTTGTATTTTTTGTAATTTATCCTTTGGTTTGTTTTGAAGAGTTTGTTCCTCACTCAAACTCCTTTTGTAAAGCTCTATTAAACAATGAATCAATATAGGCTCAGTAACGAACACAATTCTTTTATGGTATCAGAGCCCTACATACTGCCAATTTTTTGATAAATCACCTACCAACTAAGGTTTTGAAATTAACTTCTCCATACACAAAATTATTTCAACGAGAACCATCATATGATCTTTTTTAAGGTCTTCGAGTGTCCTTGCTTTCCATACCTTCGTCCATACATGCCCAATAAATTGCATTTTCGTTCAAAGAAATGTGTTTTCTTAGGCTACTTTCAAAATCAATTAGGGTATAGGTGTCTTGATCCATGCACGGGTCGTATTTTCATGTCTAAGCATGTAGTTTTTTATGAAAATTGTTTTCCGTTTCATGACAAACCCAGTGTTACTTCCGTACCATCCTCTCTGCATGATAGTAGTCCTATTGCACTTGGGACATCTGAACTCACGTTTCATTCACCACCAAATCCGCCAGCTATCACTACTTTATCCATACTTCCCTCACCAACTCCAACTCTCCCTCAGATACTCACCTTACCTCTCCAGTCTCTATCCCACAACCTTTATCCCCCTATTTCTTCTCCAATTAATTATCCTTCAGACTCATCCCAACCTACCCCACTACCCTCCCTTCCTTCGACAACTTTAGTACATCCAGGTCCCACACCCATCCATCCCATGATTACACATGCAAAAGATGGCATTTCTAAACCTAACCCTAAGTATGTCCATACTTCCACCATCACTGCCCTGACTGAACTTACTTGCTACAGTCAAGCAAACAAATTTCAGGAATGGAAAGCCGCTATGGCTGATGAATTAATGCTCTATAACGTGCGGGCACATGGCCTTTGGTGCCCTATCACCCTTCAATGAATGTCCTTCCAAATAAATGGGTTTTTCGAATCAAGCTTAAGTCAGGATCGATAGATAGGTTCAAGGCCCGTCTTGTGGCCAACGGTTTTCATCAACAACTAGAACTTGATTACGGCGAAACCTTTAGCCCCGTGGTGACTCACTCAACCATTCGTCTGATTATTGCTTTGGCTATCCAATTTTCTTGGCCCATATGCTTAGGGGTGGTTCGGTATGGGATCCCATACCAAAATCTTTGTCCCGATTTCCAAACCGAAATTTTTGGGAATCCCAATTTCAATACCAATCCCAAACCAAATTTTCAGGAATCCCGCTTTTTGGGAATCCCGAAACTCCCATACCGAAATCCTTGTCCCGATTCCCAAACCAAAATTTTTCAGGAATCCCAATTTCAATACTGATCTCAAACCAAATTTTCGGGAATCCCGAAATAGTTTCGGGATTTCGGGACAAATCGGGAATCCCGAAATGGTTTTGGGCTTTTGGACTCAAATTTGACATATTATGCTTTTGGGCTAAAATTCAACCTTTATATTGAAAAATTGACATATAGGCATGCCCAATTTGCCAATTTGTTTCTACTAATCTGTGCACACAAATCTGCCAATCAAATGGTAAGGCCCAGTTAGTATCTGTCTATTCAAAAGCAATCTGCCAATATGAAACGTTAATATATGCTTGAGTAAACTTCTGTACATATATAATATAAATATTATAGATAGATGTAAAGTTTTCTCAAGCAAATTGTAACTTATAATCTATCCATGTATCCATCTATCAATCTTCCATATTTATTCTGCATCTATGTATCCATCTATCAATCTTTTGTGATTTAAAAATTCTGCATATGTTCCACTATCTATCTTAGGGCTCCTTCATATATATGTTCCATCATTGATTTCCAGTGCTCCTTCAGTATTTCAATTTTCACTATTGTAGGTAGATGATGTTCCCCTTAAAGATGTGATCCTATATATTTAAAAATTAAATAATATATATATATATTTTTCGGTTTGGTTTGGGAATACCGAAATCCCAAAAACTTGAGACCGATTCCCGTACCAAAATTTCGGGATCGGTTCGGTATTGGGTACCAAAATTTTTGGGAATTTCGGTTTGGGATTTTTTCGGTTTGGTTTCAGGAATTTTTCGGTTCGGTTTGGGATTTTTGGGATTTTTTTCCAGCCCTACATACGCCAACTGGATGTTTAGAATGCTTTTTTGCATGGTTCTTTATCTGCTGAAGTCTATATGAAACAACCTACAGGTTTTGTTGATCCTCAATATCCCACTCATGTCTGCAAATTGCAGCGTTCACTATATGGTCTTAAACAAGCCCCTAGAGCGTGGTTTCAATGTTTCTCTAATCATCTGGAACATGATATTGCTTTCTTTGTCAATCAGGTTTGCTAGTTCACACTGAATTGTCGTTAAAAGAATCCTTAGGTATTTAAAGCAAGGTTCTAAAAAACGCTAGGCGCTAGTTGGGCGGCGGGGCGGGCACCTAGGCGGTCTAGGCGGATTTAGGTAAATTTTTTGTATATCTTGTAAATAAATGCATATTGACACTTAAAAAAAAATTAATTATTGTATATCTTGCTACCATCCAATTAATTATTGTAAAACATAAATTTGAGATAATTAATTTTACTTCCTACTTTAATAAAAACCAACGCCTAAGACAAAGAAACTAAAAGAAAGGAAAAACATAAAATAAACAAATAAATTAAAATAAACAAATAATAAAACAAAAAGAAAAAAAGAAAAAAAAAAGAAAAAGGAAAAGGCTCACCCTGGATTCGAAATCAAGACTTGGAGCCATGGGAAAGGCGCATCAAAAAGAAAGAAAAAAATTATGGGAGCAAGGGTTCGAACTAGAGACCTAGGAGATTGTGAGGATATGCTGACCAACACGTCCAAGTCCACACTGGTGCCAATCTTTAGCAACAACTATAATATATGCTAATTTAGCAGCTTCATGTTCATTTCAAAAAAACCCTAGCACTCTCTACTTGCCTCGAGCCCAGAGCCCCAAACGGCTCTCTATCTCTCCGTGTCAGAATTTCCCTTTCAACAGACATGGCATGCACACATGTCATGCATCCATGTGGTGTACTTTTTAGGATTCCAAAACAATGGCTAAGATGTGCCCCATTTCATTCATTTTTTATTACCTTTTAGAAACCCTAGGCCACTCTTTAGAGAGATATCTCTCAATAATTGAAGGACCTCCCTTCATTTCGCTCGGCCCTCTCTCCTATTTCTCTCTGACCTCTCTCTTTAAGATAAAAAAAAAAAAAAAAAAAAAACAAATAGCTCTCATTTTCTTATAATGAAGAACCCTAGCTGCTCCTCATCTACCATTTTAGCTCAAATGCTTGACCCTCATCTCTTATTTCAACACACCCACTCAACTTTAGCCGCTCACAATAGTCAATCTTCTCTGCAAAAAACAAAACCAATGAGTCCTACCATGGAAATGGTGGCACATTGAAGCTCCAATCTTCCCACAGAGGTAAGCATTGTTCCTGTCATTGTTGAATATATGTCCATTTGATGGTTTGAGACAGAAAAAAAAAATTAGACTAACACATGATTTTTTTTTTATTTTATTTTTTTATGTATAAGGGTGAGGATCCGCCGAGCACCGCCTAGAGCCCAGCCGATTTTTCCAACTGATTTGCAAGAAAACGCCTCGGTTCACCACCGCCCAGCGCTTAGGCCGTTTTTTAGAACACTGATTTAAAGTCCATTCTTAATCATGGCCTCGTGTATAAACCTGGACCTCTCACCCTCACTGCTTTTGCCGACTCTGACTATGCTGGTGCTCCCGATGATCGCAAATCCACTGGAGGGTATTGTATTTTTCTCAGTCCAAACCTTGTGTCTTGCAGTTCTAAGAAACAAAAGGGCGTGTCTCGCTCAAGCACAGAGTCTAAATACAGACAGCTTGCCATCACTGCAGCCACAATATCCTGGTTTCGTAAGCTCTTCAAAGATTTGCACCTTCAGCTTTCTCCTCCTAAATTTTGGTATAATAATATTTCGGCAATAACTGGCCTCTAATCCTATTTCCCATGCTCGCACACAACATGTCGAAGTTGATTACCATTATATTTGAGAAAAGGTCACACGCAGTGAACTGCAGGTTAGTTATGTTGCCACGCAAGATCAACTTGCTGATTTCTTGACCAAAGGCCTTTCCACTTATCGTTTCAATCATCTTATTTCCAAGCTTCACGTTCGCCAGCGACTGCTCAGCTTGCGGGGGTGTGATTAGGGGTGGTTCAGTATGGGATCTCATACCGAAACCCTTGTCCCGATTCCCAAACCGAAATTTTCGGGAATCCCAATTTTCAGGAATCCCGAAATAGTTTTGGGCTTTTGGGCTTTTAGGCTTTTGGACAAAAAAAGCTAATATTGGGCCGTGCCCAGAATCTGTCACACCAAATAATGGACGACCTATCAGTTCAATTGGACAAAAACATAATATTGGGTTGTGCCCACTGAATGTAACAGCCCATATGGGCTTAACTTGATTCAACCAAATAAAAAAAAAATTGGGATAATTGATGTTGGCCCGGGTAGGCAATCTGCCAATCTGTGTACACCACTGCCTATTCAAAAGCAATCTTCCAATTGCCAATCTGTGCACAATTGCCAATCCGGGTAGCGCTTGTATGCTAAACCTTTAAAAGCTGCTCGAGAATAAATGGTTCAAGAAAAACAACCTGAAGAATAATAATTCAAGAAAATAATTAGTAGAGAATCACTCTTTAACAACACAGCATCATAGACGACTAATATGATTAGTAATCTAGAAGTTTCTTCCTCTCTGCAATATGAAAAGATTGGGAGAACAAAAGTACATAATGACAATGAGGATGATCAACCAAGTGTCAAAGAGTAGTTGAAAAACTCAACTAATTAAAAAACCAAAAGCAAAGTGTCCAATTTCCTAAAACATTATTAGGTATCAAACTCGTCCAACCAAGTGCAAAAACTACCAAGCTTAAAGCTGAATGGTTAGATTAATAAAGTATAAGTATGACAAATTGTATTCCAAATATAAGGTGGGAGGGGGGCATGGGTACACAATAAATCAAACCACGCACTACTACCTCAAATTCTTAATCATCACAGGATGATTGCAAACAATTGTGTTTAAAAATTTGAAAATATTATCCTTCTGCATAAGTGTGTGAAATTTGCTTAGTTTCTGTATAATTACAGGATGATTGCAAACAATTGTGTTTAAAAAATAGAAAGGACACAAACCATAAAACAAAGCATTCAAGTCTTTCGTATCGCGTTTGTAATTCTTTCAAGTACCTCTACCTTTTACTTTCTCTCTAACTCTCTTTGTTAAATAGAAAACTGGTATTGCCGTAATATTTATAATACACAAATTTCAGGTTTAAGAAGAAAACAAGAAAAGAGACAAAGTTGGTGCCCCAATTAATTGAATAAACAGAGCAATCACTCGACATGTAGCAATTGTAAAAAGAAAATGCAAGGGGCGCAAGGGTATCCTCCAAATAAGAAAGAAACAAAAAAAAAAAAAACAAACGAAAAAAAAACAATCTAAGATGACCCAGAACCCTAAAATTTACACAAGCTGGAATCCAAAAGGGTAAAACAAAATTCAAGCAAGAAATTGCAGTCAGATTCAAGCTTGCTTAAATCAGACCCAAAATTCACGCAAGCTGGAATCCAAAAAGGATAAAACAAAATTCAAGCAAAAAATTATAGTACCTGTAACCTGAGATTTCTGATTTTTGCAGTTTGTGGATTTGATTTCAAGCAAAACTAATTTTCATGTAATTGGTATTTTTTTCTACCCAATTCGAAATTTTTTTTTCAGAGCATATGCAATAAAGCGTCTTAGAGGATCGCTCATATTACAGAGAGAATACATACTATCATTTCAAATGACGAATATATACTATCATTTCAAAGACGATCCCAGATGAAGAGACAAAATCGCAAAAGAAAAGAGAAAGAGCGAGAGGTGTGTCATGTGTGTGTGACGGTGAGAGAGAGAGATTTCAGAACACTAAATTAATTACCTAATTTGGGGTGAGAGTGAGACTCGGACTGGGTGTGGTGGTGAGACCGTGAGAGAGATCGCCAGTTTTGTGACCTGACCTGTCCGTGAGAGACAATCGCCCGAGAGAGAGATCGCGAGAGAGAGCGGTGGCTGTGTGGTGAAGGAAGGCTGGAGAGTCAGAGATGATAGTATGGTGTGGTGGTGGGCCGATGGCTGGCCGGAATTCGACAGTATGGTGAGGGACGACGTTGGTGAGGGCCGGAGGCTAAGGGGCTGCGCTTCGAAACAAATGAACGGAGGAACTACAAAAGTGAAATGTGATCTGACCTAAAAACAAATCAACGGGACAGATTTTATCCAAAACAATGAATGGTTGAAATAATTCTCTTATAATTAAAAAATTATATATATATATATATATATATTTTTTTTCGGTTCGATATGGGAATACCGAAAAAATGAAATGCAAAACCGAATCCCATACCGAAATTTTCGGTTTGGTTTGGGATTACATCCCGAAAATTTCGGGAATTTTGGTTTGGGATTTTTTTGGTTTGGGATCGGGATTTTTTCGGTTTGGTTTGGGATTTTTGGGATTTTTTTCCAGCCCTAGATGTGATAAACCAAGTTTGAAAAACTCAGTTCCCGCCACATCAACCACATGCGATAACAATGGAACTAATCAAGACTCGTCTTCATCCAATTCTGTAACTGTTTGAATATTTTGAATTCAAACAGATTGTATGATAAGATTGTGATTTTGTATTTTCTGTAATTTATCCTTTGGTTTGTTTTGAAGAGTTTGTCCTTCACTCAAACTCTTTTTGTAAAGCTCTATATAAACAATGAATCAATACAAGCTCAGTAGTGAGCACAATTCTTTTACTCGGTCATAAAGGTGTGGGACAATCGAGTGGGGAATAAAATCAAGATCCAGTTTGGTCGGCAATTTGGCACTTGGAGGTCCCTCCAAAGCTGCGACATTTTATATGGAAATGATGCAAAAACATTCTTGCAACGCGTACTAATTTGCAACGCCATGGTGTCCGATAGGAGACAATAAGTCCGCATTGTGAGGAAGCTATGGAAACACAGGTACATTTATTTTTCCATTGTCCGTTTACATGTGTTTTTTGGTTTGGATCTCCAATCCAATTGGATTTGGCAATAGTGGAGGGCGGTGACTTCCTAGAGTGTTGGCAATGGCTTTGTCGTAAATATGATGATTCTGAGGATGCCAGAAAACTGAAGCATTGGATTATATGTGGTCTTTGGTGAATATGGAAGTCTAGAAATAGTGTGCTTTTTGAAAAGCTTGTCGTGGAGCCTCTTGTAGCTTTGGAGCTCTTGCACTAACAATGGCATGAGATTGAGGAGTGTGGTGGGGAGAAAGTGAAGCAGCCATGCCGTCAGGTTTAAGGAGGTGGGGAGATCAGGGGCGGGTGGACTAAGCCTCCATTTTGAACAATTAAATTAAATTGTGATGGGGCTTAGTGTAAGCAAATTGGGCAGGGTGGCTTTGGGTGGGTTGCCAGAGATTTTGCTGGTATTTTCAAAGGAGCTGGAGGGGCAGGAAACATTCTATGTGAGTCCAGTTTGATGGCGGAGGTGGAAGCGATGAGGGCGGCTTTGTTGGCTTGTGTGGAGAAAGGCTTTGGGATAGTTCAATTGGAAACTGATTCGAAGGTTATGGTGGACATGTTAAATGAAGTATTACAACCGGATGTCGTCATTGAAGGTATTCTTTGGGATATTCAGTATCTAAAGCAGCAATTAAGTTTGGTTGAGTTTATTTTTACTCCCCGTGTGTAATGGGGCTGCACATCAAGTAGCGTCTTATGTCACGCGTGTGGGGGGCTATCGTATGTGGGATTTCTTTGAACCAGAGTAGTTGTTTAACTCTCTGGCTTCTAATGATGTAAACATTTCAATTTGTATCTAATAATATTTACTCTTTGACCCAAAAAAAAAAAAAAAAAAAAAAACTCATCTCTCCCCTGAGAATTTGAGAAAATTCATTCAAATATTACATAGAATCGCTAGAAATCATTGAACTCCATCAAAATCCGTGAATTTATAATTCCATTAAAATTTCTCAAAATTTCAATTAAATACACTTCCCTTAACTTTTTTTTAGAACAACTTTGCTTAACCCATCAAAGTGAGGGTGATTCTCACACCCTATTAATTGCCGATATATTAGTTTAAATTTTAAATTTCATTTCTCAACTTATGACATCAGTACTTCTATCTACAATACTAATCTTTTGTTCATCTTCTTTCTCCAACATCTTCCTCCACAAACCCTAAATGACACTCACCCACAAAGTCCAAAGAAAATAAAATAAAATGTCCAGTAGTTAGATGAAGATCGGAGATCGTGGTGCTACCCAAATGGTTTGTGAATAGATTTTGATTGGAGATCGGTGTTACTTTTGTACATTGAGTTTTCACATTGCAAAGTCATCGTTAACAACACATTGAAATATAGGTGAAGATTGAGTCTTTTCCTAAAGTCCAATTGGATCAGATGAGCCACTTAGTACTATGGTCTAGTGACATTCATCTCCACTTGTAAGTGAGAGATCTTAGGTTTGATTCTCACCAAAGGCAAATTTGAATCACATTATTGCTAGCTCATTGTGAGGCTAAGGGCTGGTTTGGTATTGCTGTGCTTTGAAAGAAAGCTGATTCTGCTGTGTTGTGAGAATAAGCGGCTATGAAATAAAGCAGCAGAGTGTTTGGTAAACTTTTTTGTAAAAGTGCTTTTGGAAAAAAAAAAAGCAGTATGATAGTGTTTGGTAAACTTTTATGTAAAACAGCTGTGACTGTGTGAAATGACCAAAAGGGTATAATACTAGATGTGCTCATAATTTAATTTTCTTAACAAATAAAGGTGAATTACTAAATATACTTTATTTTTAAAAGAAAAATATTTATAAACTTTATCTTAAATATTAATTAGTATGACAAACTACTTCAATTGAAACATTTTAGACTGATTAGATGCATTAGGATTCATTAGTACAATATTGTTAATGTACTTAAAAGTAGTCTAATTAGATGCATTCATCAAACTTGCCGCTATTCTATTTCTTAATGCCTCTATCTCATGTGATCCTTCAACTTCATAATTTTGGTATTCTTCATCATCATCATCACTACTATCGCTTTCTTCACAATAGTCTCTTGGGTCATCAAAATGACGATCACGTTCAGAATACCTCCGTATGTAGTTATGAAGAGCCATTGTAGCAATGACAATCTTCACTTGCTTATTGAACGAGTAATTAGGCATATCCCTTAAAATTGCCCATCTTTTCTTCCATACCCCAAAAGTTCGTTCAATGATGCTCCTAAGAGAAGAATGCATGTGGTTGAATACCTCTTTATGACCCGTTGGTTCAGCACCCCTACGAAAGTCCGAGAGATGATATCTTTCACCTTTATATGGTCCCAAATAACCTCTCATTTGTGGGTATCCCGCATCTACCAAGTAATATTTTCCTGACAATTGAAAATTTTGTTTTGTATTGTAATAATTATACAAAGCAAATATGTAAAATGTTATAATATAAGTATGAAGATTACCATTTGGAGGCTTAGAAAAGTTTAAATTTGGATTTCGTAGCACGGATAGAAAAACCCTTGTATCATGTGCAGTGCCTTCCCATCCGGCACAAGCAAATGTGAATTGCATGTCAAAATTACATGCAGCCATAACATTTTGAGTCGGTATTCCTTTCCTACCAATGTATGGAACTTGATCCGGAGGTGGTATTGAAGCCTCAACATGTACTCCATCTATGGCACCAATACAATCCTAAAAATAATAACATTGAAGAAAACCGTCAACCTACAATTATAGTTTGCAAATAAGTTAGAAGACAAGTCAAAATTTACCTTAAAATAAGGCATGTATCTTGTATCTCTCCTTATTTATTAGGGAATGCCACGAAACTCTGAATCCATCGGTTTGATAATATCTATTGTCATCTTACATACGATATCCAACATAGCACCAAAATATCTACTAACAGTCTCACCAGAATGTTGAAATCTCTCTTGTGCTAATCTATTTTTCACACCATGTCCCAACATATGCAAGAACATTGCTAATATTTCAGTTGCACTCATTCTCCTTGAACCTTCCAATCCATAATTAGTTTGCAAGTCATTGGATAATCTATAAAAGACATCTTTGTTCATCCTAAACATTCTATAGCATCGCACATGATTTCCTTGTAGTACTTCCATCAACCACATATTACTTGTTTGGGAAGAATTCATACATGGAGTTTTGTGGACATATTTTGAATAATATGTTTCAACAGCTGTCGCTACAGTGCATATTATTAGACCATCTTCCAAATCCTCAACCTCATCATCATAGGTGTTCATATTGAATATACACTTGTAACCTAACACATAATTGAACATTCCACAAGTCATAATCCAACAATCACTAAGAAGTCACAATCCAACATTCAAGAATAATCCAACATTCAATATTAATCCAACATTCAACATTAATCCAACATTCAATAAACACAAAATACAAGCAACATTCAACACATAATCTTAATGCAAAGTACAAACCACACATAGTCCTAATTCATAGTTTTAGCTCCCTATTGTTGTTTGTTGAACATATATTTCAACCAAGTCAGCTGCACTTCAGGATCATTCATAGTGGCAAACACCTCTCGCTTCTCTGCACTACAAAATAAACATGTAGCAAACAACCATAACTCGCTAGGTGGCTCACAACCAAGCAATTGTGCAACAGAGGCTATAGCTTCCGCAATACTACAGCCTATATGCGACGGCCTCATCAATGAGTTTGCAGAACTCCTACTTTCATAAGCTTCAACAAGACGGTCAATTTGACCAGAAAGTTTTGCAGCACCTCCAATTTTTGTCCCTTTCTTATCAACCTTCTTCTTTTGAAATTCTTCTTGGTTAGCCGCTCTTTTTTTCCCTTTCCTAGCTTGCCTTAGATCCTGCATAGTCTCACTATCTTCTTCATCATCTATGTCAATTTGCCCTATAGATTCATCTCTTGACTCTGGTGGTAGTACTCCAGATGAAGGTGCCCAGGCATGTTCACCGGTAGCAACTGTGTTCGAGAACATCCTATCTAACTTATCCTCCATCTCAGGACTAATGCCTTTTTTTTCTCGCAATTTTCCATATTCTTTGTTTATCTATAAGTAAAGAAAGAATATGATTAATACATATTCCATGATATCATAATACATATTAAAAGATAAATACAAACCTGAATTTTATTATTCCACCACTCCTCAGAGGCATCAATGGTACCCTTGATCGAATTCCACCCTAGGCCAGTTTCTTTACCAACTAGCTCTTTCCACAACTTCCACTCATTTTTAAATGCATCCCACTTATTTTTTAGTTGCTTTCTTTCATAATCATGCCCTGTCTCTGCCTTGAAGTTAGCTCTAATATTTGCATATCCATCTTTGTCAAAGTGAGTGCCCGGACGATGTCCGGCCTCAACCTCCTTGATGCATACATCACAAAATATAGATATATTGTGAGCATTCCATGTAGCTGTAGGATTTGACGAAGATGCCCCCTTCTTTGCCATCGATACCAACTAGTGAAAGCATGAATGAGCATACACAGTACATGAAAGCAGGAATGAGCACTATATCTAGTTAATCCTCCAGAGAAGTGAAGATGAGAACGTTACTTTTTTTAACTCCTATTGAAATTGATGCAATAAGTCAAGCAACCTTAACAGTAAAAGTAAGACTAAAGAATGTTAAAGAGAAAGAAAAAGAGAAAAGGGGTAAAACAGTGCGACCGAGGTTGTCATGTGCGGATTGGTTGATGAATATTGAATCGTGGTAATCTATTCCCATTTGCGTCCACTTTCAGTGAATCAATGGTGTGGCAGGACCACATAAACCAAATCAAAATGACCACATCTAACCAAATAGGAAGTTACATTTTATTACGTTTAATTTCGGATCACGTAAAAACTCATATCTGATCTTTGGAACGATGTTATAAATCAATTTATAAATTCATTTTTTTTATAAAACTTATGAATTCATTACAATGTTAAAATTATATATATTTTTGTTATTGAGATATAGTGTTTCTTTAGTGCCCCTCTAGATCTACTATTTTATACTAGAAACATTGTATTCAGTTTTATTTGTGCATATTCTCTATTTGCATGCCTAAATAAATTTATGATTACGTCATATTTGTTAGTCTAATGGTACTTCTCTTTCCGCATAATGTCAAAAGACGTCCCAAATTAGAACCTCTACCCCTAACCCTAACAAAAAATAAATATATATGCAGTGCTGAAGAATGGGGTAGGGAAAGTGGTGAGAATTGCTACAATGAAACAAAGCCAACCACTGAGGAAGGATATTGGGGAAATGGATCAGATCCAAGAATGCTGCGTTTAGTTGAGAATGCCCTTGATGGACTGAAAGTAAGAGGTTTGGATGTTCAAATGCTCAACATAACACAACTCTCAGAATACAGGAAAGAAGGGCATACATCAATTTACAGGAAGCAATGGGAGCCTCTGACTGAAGAACAAGCATCAAACCCTACCAGTTTTGCAGATTGCATACACTGGTGCACCGGTTAGAATTTATACAAAGAGATGGTCTACTTATAAACTATCATCCAGTTCATTTTCTTACCTATGTGTACATTGGTTATCGTATACAAAATCCTCCAGAAACTAAAATCTGCCGTATTGGTTTCTATTTAAATCTTGAGTGTTCCTGTCTATTTCTTTGACAATCAAAACCGAAAAAACAAACCCATATTGCAGGAAACAGGTAGTGAAGAAACAAACAAACAGAGCAACAGAGCAACAGAGGAGGAGATTTGGGTTCACAAACAAACAAACACCAAAACTGAAAATTAGAACATTAATTCAAACACCAAAACTGAAATTGCTTGAGAAAGAGAGAGGGAGAGGGAGATAGAGAGAGAGAGAGAGAGAGAGAGAGAGAGAGTTATGTTTACCTAATCGATGAGATCGAGCCTGTGTTCGCCTTCACACATTCGTTGGTTGCCAAATCTGTGACTGTTTTAGAAAACCCCCAAAACATCGGTTCATCATCCATGTTAGAACCAAACCTTGAATTAAATTAAACTACAAAAATAGAAGCAAACTGAGAGAGCAGCCAAACCCTAAACGGCGACGGTGGTGTAGCACTGTGAGACTGACGGAGATTTTGGTTGCTCGGTTTGTACCTGGTAATTGGAAGGCAGCGGCAGTGTGGCACTGTGAGACTGACAGAGAGAGAGGAAAAGGAGTAGGAGGAAGAGGTGCAGCGACAGTCTTGGCGTGCGGAGAGAGCTTGCGAGAGAGGAGTGTGTGAGGAATTAGGTCAAAAGGGAAGAGGGCTGCGGAGAGAGCTTGCGAGAGAGAGGACTGTTGTGTGGAATCAGGTCAAATGCAAAAGAAGAAATGAGGGTAATATTGGTAAATTGAAAAATTTATTAACTGGTTACTGTAGCTCTGTGTTTTGAAAGAATAAGCGGCTTTTATGAAGCTGCGTTTCCCAGTTTTCGTTTTTTAGCTTTTTTTCACATGAAACTTTGAAAAAAAGCTGATTTGGGGTGTTTACCAAACACCAAAATCTCTTCTAGCTTTTTTTCATAGCTGCTTTTTTATTAATCACCTCAATCCCAAACAGGCCCTAAGTCCACCATCTCTCCTTAATATATATAATATCGTTTGTTAAAAAAAAAAGGATCAAATGAAGAAATTAATAAATTCCAAAGGCTAGGCAAATTAAAAAGAAGATCGATATGACAAACAAGCAAGCACTTGGTAATTTAGTCTAGATTCTAAAGGGTTTAGAGAACGTGGCTCATAGTGTTGAATCAAAATAAAACGAGCATAATTAGATTTCAAATCAAGGATTAGGGTTTGTGGGTGTTAAAGTAGAATCATCATCTTCGGATTCTTCTCCTTAATTTATGTTTTCTTATATTCTAGGTCAACTCAATTCTAATTAAATTGTAGATTCCTTCCACATATGGGTTATCTCATATCCTATATATTGTAACCATACACAATTGATTAGAAAATTACATTTGTACGTGGTATCCGCCTTATTAGGTCTTAGGGTTTTTTTTTTTTTTTCTCCCCACAAGTTACCTTCTCTGGTTTTTTTACTCCTCTTCCTGCGTCTAGGTCTAGGGTTTCTCACCTTGTCCCGTCATGTCTTCGTGTTGGTGTTTAAGGGCAATTTGGCAACAAATGTTGTGTTTTTAAAAAATTTAAAATTCAAACTTTTTAATAGTGTGTAGATAGAAATTGTGGTGAATTTAGATAGGTGGTGTGTTTAGAGAGAAAAACTCTTTATTTATCGTGATTAGGCTGACTGAACCAAACTTTTCCCATCTTGATCCTCCTCGAAGACAACTATGGTAATATTGGAAGCCATCTTTGCTTTTCTTCAACTCTGCTATATCATTCGACTACGGAGGTGAATGAACGATCTTCATCTTCTTCCGAGAATGCTCGAGGATACATTTTGCAAACTGAATTCCGTTAGATCCATCGGACAGCCCTATCATCACCTCCTTAAGTAGATGAGTGAAAGAAAGGTTTTGCAAACCCCAGTATCCCATGTCAAACCCAGAACACAGCAGGAAAGGCAACAATCAACATGCGAATCAATTGAAACACACACACAGAGGGGAACAAAGAGGATAGACTTTTACTCACATACCAATACTTGACAATGCGCTTAGAGTATTTTCAAAATTTAAATTTGACAATTTATGTTTATGTGGTACTTTGATATCTTTTAAAGTTTTGTTATTCATCTGATATGTCACTTAAACTATTATTTTATTACATATTAACGAAGCATTTAGACATGTATGGAAACGAAAGTATTTACTATCTAGGGTTAAATAAATTGATCGTAGATGATATAGTTGAATTTATAGAACTAAAAAAAAAGACATAATTGACTATATACTCTCTTTTTTATCAAGTATTTTTATTTTTTGATCAAGTACATATTTTTGCCTACAAAGAATCAAATGAGAGCAGTATTTACTATCTAGGGTTAAATAAATTGATCGTAGATGATATAGTTGAATTTATAGAACTAAAAAAAAAGACATAATTGACTATATACTCTCTTTTTTATCAAGTATTTTTATTTTTTGATCAAGTACATATTTTTGCCTACAAAGAATCAAATGAGAGCAATTAAAGGATGAAATCCTAGTTCAGGGAACTTAGCTACAGTTTAACCTTAATTTGGTTTATATTTTTTACATCTGTAACAAATTCCATGAACTTCTTTAAGGAATTGACCTCTGATCAATGCATTTGCAGCATCATGAAATACAGTTGAAAAAAAAATCCATGCCTCAACTCCAAGTATTTGGGACCAGATGGAAAGGGCAAAAGGAGGGCAATTCCGAAATCGAACCAAATATTTGCAACAAAAGACCTCAAAGATTCACAAAGACCAGACAAAAAATAGAGACCATTTGTGGGACCAGGATATCAAGCCAGGTTTCAGTATAAATTAACAAATGACGAACATTCTCTAATAGTGCAGGTACGAGACCTCCCTTGAACAACGCCTGCAAATCATAAATGAACACCCAAGTAAATTAAACCAAACTAAAGATATCAAAAGTACTGGAAGAAAAAGAAGAAAGAAACTATTTGCATGAAGAGTAGCGTTGTGTTACCAAGGTGGTATCTTTGCTTAGAACAAGAGCTTTGGTGCTATCTATGCTGCAAAGAACCTCATACAAGATGCTAAAGTCATCTGCTTTAGGCTTCAAAGAAAGCTCAGCTTTTTCTAAAAACATTAGTTTCCCCAGATTTTGGTGAAACAACAAATTCCCAGACCACTTCAGATACTTAAGATTTGGAGCATGAATATTTAATAATTTGCTGCAAGTGGAATCAAATCCCGAGTCAATATATATTTTTTCAAGATTCTCACCTGAGATGCTGGTGTGGCAGTCACCATCAACCACAGAGGAATGATGGGAAATCAGAAAACTAAACGATTTCAATGAGGAGCTTTCAATGGTGACATTGTTTATTCCATCAACATATTCAAGATGTAATTCCTTAATGAACTTGCATGAAACTGAGATCCATTTGAAAAAACACTCATCTTTTATACAAACAAATCTCAACTTCAAGTACTCGAGATTAGAGGAAGAAGTAAGTGAGGGTGCTTTAAGAATTGTACAGTCCGTGTTCAGAAAAAGAGACTTCAATGATTTACATAGAAAGACAGACAACGGACACAAAGGTTGTCTCTCCCGACGAATAAACATCAGGAAATCAACCTCAAGGACTTCGACGTTACAGCTTACAGCATTGTGAATCCATGTCATCATTCGAAAGGCCACATCTTCCAGGAAATCATGTCCAAGGAAATCGTTAAGGGAATCATCATCCCAATAGATACGAAATCGTTGTATTTTATTAACCCCACGATGCATCCATAAGAACCTATCCAAAGAACTCAACACCTTTAACAACTTCTCGTTCTCACGCGAAACCATATGTTCATCAGAAAAAAGATCAAAATCCAATGAAGGAGTTGACAGATAAAGTTGTCCGCATCTTTTGGACACACAGCCGACACGAGTAAGGTATTTTATAGGAAGGAAGGAAAGGATGTGATGAGCAACTCCGTCAGGAAGATCACTAATTCTGTCTGCCATACTCTTATCACTAATTCTGTCTGCCGTACTCTTAACAAAAGCTCTAAATCCTTGACGTTGATAACTTCCAGCTGCCACTAACTTACGCTTCCCGTCTATATTGATCTACTTATTGGGTTTTTTCTACTTTTGTAAGAAAACTGGTTCTTCCATTTCTGCACATTTACAAGGATGGTTGAAGAGCTCAGTTAACCAAATTTAATACAACTAGAACAGTTACATTATACACTGAACCATAATAAAGATAATTCATTCGGGCTTTTCGCATGGAAGTCCTTGATAGCATCACATTTCAAAGAGATAAACGCATCAAACTCAATACTTTAGAAAGAAAAAAAAAACCCAATTACTTCATAGCACCAAAGGAATTTCACAACAAGATATAATTTAGGGCTGGTTTGGGATTGTTGTGCTTTGAAAAAAAGCTGTTTCTGCTGTGCTGTGAGAATAAGCAGCTGTGAAATAAAGCAGTACAGTATTTGGTAAACTTTTTTTGTAAAAGTGCTTTTGAAAAAAAAAAACAGTATTATAGTGTTTGGTAAACTTTTATGTAAAACAAATGTGAAAAAAGCCGGTTTTTCAAAGCTGGATTTTGCAGCTTCTTGTTTTTGGCTTTTTTTCACTCAAAACTGTGAAAAAAAAACTGAAGCTGAATGTTTACCAAACACCAAAAACTCTACCAGCTTTTTTTCATAGCAGTTTTTTTTTAAATCACCTCAACCCCAAACTGGGGCTTAGAGCATGACAAATAGATAGACGAGGGGGTTTTTTTTATCCAATTGAGAAATAAAATATAGAGTATCGGCGTGGGTTTTCTAATTCACTACTACCTTTAACCCGTTTGATCACAAATTAAAACAGAAGTTAAAATGGAAGAGATCAACATTGCAATTAATCGAAAGACAAGAGGTAGAAACCCACTTTACCAATACAACAATAAAGAAAAAGTAGTAATCTTCATAACAGCACGTACCAGAAAGCAAGCATTTTCTTCCTGGGATTTGATGACTGCCAGTGCCAGGTCCCTTCACGAGGCAGAGCAAAGAGAGAGAAAACAGAGGAACCCTAAACCTTTTTAATTTATATATATATATATATATATATATATTTCTTTTTTTTTCTTTTTTTTTGGTTTTTATATGCCTAATTGATCATTCCCAGAGTACGGTCCAATATATCAATACTTGACAATGGATGCAGATCCTCTCCTCGTGACAACAGCGCCTAGAGATCAACTGATCCCAGCCCTTCAAATAGATCCCACGGTCAAGAAGCTATTTTGGCTTTTTCAGATTATTTCACGTAACCCAAGGCAATTTTGTTTGCCTTTTCCACTTCTCTCTCCTCCCCCGTGCTTCCTATTCCTTCATTTATCACTTATTCTCCTCTGAAACTTATCTTCCGCATCCCCTTCCTCTGAAAATTTCGAAGCAAAAAAATCCAAATCCCGCATCCTATTTCAATCACTTTTTTGCAAAAAATGCTAGATGGGTTTTATTCTTTGACACAAATCATGAACTGGGTTCGATTAAATTTGTGATTTTGATTATGGGTTTTGTGTAATCGCAGCTTTCACTAAGCTCTCAGTTTTGGGTGCGTCTTTGTTTTCATAATCCTTTAGAGGTTTTCGGAATTTTGGGATTTTCTTTCTGGGTTTTGTTGATTTGGCTTGCTTGGTTGTGAAGCGCAAACAAGCAGATTGAGAAAGAGAGAGAGAAGAGAGATGAGAGAGAAGTGGATTACGTGAAATAATATGAAAAAGCTAAGATAGCTTCTTGGCCGTGAGATCTATTTGAAGGGCTGGGATCAGTTGATCCCTAAGCTCCGTTGGCATATGCTCAGGAGAGGATCTGCATCCCTTGACAATGGGCTTATAGTGCAACAAAGAAAACATAAAACGTAGTTCTTTGTACAGCCAAGTTTTTTCTTCGGTCACTTACTAATTTTATTTAATAAAAATATTTTTATACCCATATATAAAAGATCGCTAGGGACTTAGTTGATTTCTTAAGGAAAATAATCATTTTTTCTCTTCAATATCATCTCCAATGGCACTCTGTCCAGTCGACTATACGGGAGTTTACCTTATCATTGGAAAATTTCATTAAATGCACATTGTTCACTATGTTTTAGTTTTTCTCCTTTTCTATGTTTTTTTTACTGTTATTGGCAGCAAAAAAACTTTTTTTTTTGTTTTATCAAACACATTTAGTGTTCCAAATTTTTTAATAAGCTGTTTTTTTTTTTTTTTAGAAACACCACAACCCAAACCAGTCCATAACTCTGTGATTATCAGTATTATTTTTTATTCTTTAAAAAAAAAAACCAACTGGTAGTTTTGCCATGACAGTACACCATTTGTGATTAGCAGTGTTAGTTCTAATAATAATAATTAAGTATCAAACTCGTTATTTACCGAACTGTTCCAATGCAAACCAAGACATAAGACGAAAATGGTGCGAGAAAGTTTTAGTTGAGTACCTTAAGGGGGCGTTTGTTTGCCCTCACTAAGTGGGACTGGACTAGACTGGATTATGTGTTAGTGTAGTCCCATGTTTGTTAGAGGAAGGGACTAGCTTTAGTGGGACTAAAGTTCACTCGCCCCGACTACGGGGCTCGCTAAAGGGTCTTAGCGAGACCCCCTAGAAACCAGCGGATTGCTAAGCCTGTTCTCTCGTCTTGCTCGACTCCTCGTCCGTCTTGACCAATTCGAAGTCACCCACCACTCCCTGCACCGTCTTCATCCTGCTCCACGACTTCGCCAAACCATCCCTCCGACCACTGCTGCGTCTTCATAAGGCTGCCGCGGCTTCCTCTTTTCCATTTTCTCTTCACTTTCTTCGATTTTGTTGTGAAGATTCGTGAAATTACACTGGGTCTTGATCGATTTCTAGGTTTTGATTGATTTTTGGTTGCTGGAGCTTTTATTGATTTCTGGGTTTAATTGATTGTCTGGGTTTCGATCGATTTTGTCGCTGGTGCTTTTGGCCGATTTCTGAATTTTTGGTCTGTTTTAACACCTGCTGTATCCTCATGGATTAAAAATTTAATCCATCGACAGGGTGAGGATATTTGTAAAGCTGCAGTTAGAGAGGTCAAAGAAGAGACAGGAGCAAATATCGTCTGAGTGAGGGGTGTAACAGATGAAGAGTGAAATAGTAAAATAAAAGAAAATTAAAATTAATTTTTTTGAGTTAAAAAATATTTTAGTCTAGGCCATAGTCCGACACTGCACCAAACACTTCATTATTCTTATCCTACTTAGTCCAAGTCAAGCCAGTCCAGCTTAGTCCCTTAAGCTAGTCTAGTCCGAGATAGTCCGGCGCAACAAACGCACCCTAAGTCTTTTGTAATAAACTAGCGAAATTAGGAAATTTTGCAATCTCTACTCTCAACCATCTCCACAACAGTGAATTTGAGGCAAATCAAATTAGATTTTGCAGAATAAGGAAATTTTTTAGTTTTATCTTTCAAAAATATTAGTCTTACCATCTAGTTGTACCATAATTTGTATCATTTCTTTAATAGGGATGGAACTCACATGTGTTAATGGACCCTATCTCTATTAGAGAAATGATACAACTAAGTAATAAAGTGTAGCATTATTCTTTATTTTTATCTTTTGTCTAGAGGAAGATGAATGATGAAAATTTTAAGATACATGTAATTAAGGGTATGAAAAATGTAGGGCGAAGTTCAAAGTGAGGTTCAAGGCTGCCTTGCATCTAGGCCGACTTTGGCTATTCTTGTAAGTTGGACTTGAAAACTCTGACTTACAAATGACAAGATATATACAGTAATATTAGTAACTTCATTTTGTAATATTAATTATATACTTTTCTATATGTGTCAAACTATTATTTGTACATAAATGTAAATGCTTCCTCATGTGTTATTCCAAATTAAACAGTTTTTATGCTTTAAAAATGTTATCATACACTCATTTCGGTTTGATCGAGACAATAATCCTTGCAGCTTAAGGAAACCGCCATAAGGAAAAGGATTAATTGGTAACATCAAGAAATCCTTGCCACATTAGGAATTATACTCCGATTAGGAAAATGATTTAATTGAAAACCCTATATATACATATTTATACCTTCAAATACTTACCATGTTGCACTAAACCTTTGATCATCTCTAGCTTTGTTTACCATATTCTTGTTCTCAAACCATGACCTCAAATCCTCGCCCTACAATAAATATTCCACGTGTTATGGCCGCCCTCATCGCCGGCATCTTTATCAGTATCGTCGCTGTCTACACCGACAATACCGCCCACTACCGCCGTAACACATTTAACGTAACTCATGCCTTTCTCACCGGGTTCAACCTCACCATTACCAATGGCTTCAACACCCTCCACTACAGTCTTGCCGTCACCGTCGCCATCCAAAACCCCGACCGCCACTTTCGCCACGAAAACATTCAAGTCGTCGCTTATTACAAACGCCAAAAGTTTGCCACGGCAAAATTGACTTCTTTCCTTCAAGTGCCGAAGAATACGACTCTTGGGACGCTTTCGTTTGAAGGACAAGTCAGCGGCTTCATTGCCAGCGTTGAAGAAGATGCAGGTGGAGCTTACGAAATCGATGTCGAACTCTCTCTTCGAAACAGTTACTTCTTCATGTCACCTATGAAGTTCTTGTATCCGAATATGCCGTCTAGGGTCACGTGTGACTTGAAGGAGAAACTATGTCGTGCAACCAAGAAGAAGTTATGTCCTTTTGCGAATAGGTCGTCCAACGTCCCTCATTAATATGCATGACCAATGGGATCATGGGATCGATGGAGGATGTTCTGTCCTTTTTTATATAGGGTTTGATTATGTATATTGGATTTTGTTTTCTTAATTCGTAAGCAGAATGTATACATTGGATTTTATTAGGAGTAAACTGTCGATTTAGTTTTTAAATTATTACTCGAGTGAAAATTAAATTTCTGTATTAAATTTTTGAAAAATAAATCCATAAACTCATTAAAAACAATCAATTTCATCTTTTGAGATTTCAAGCTTTTTCATCTAGTTCTTGTAAACCATTAGAGACACTGCATGCATAGAACCACATGTATATTACAACATGCATACGTAAAGGAAGTATATGCTTACCTGAAGAAGAACTCGCCATTGCTCAGGAAATGAGAAAGAGATCTTCTACGCTCAACAGCCAAAAGTTCCAGCTTAGAATAGGGTTAGCCTCAAAAGGGATGGATATTGTGAGTGCAGGACGTCTTAATATATCATTCATATCAAATCTATTAACTGAGGATATTCCCTATTAATTAGGGTTTCGATATAGTCCTACTTGGTATTGAACTCTTGTCAAAACATGTTAAAGTTACTTGAATATAATTGCATGGTACTAGGACTCTTAATCTTAACCAAATAAAAAAGTGATTTTCTCAACGTAATAACTCATAAACTGAATAACAAGTTTGTCGAGAACAAAAAATCATGCTCCTAGTTTCCCAAAAAAAAAAAATCATTCTCCTTGACACTCACAAACTTACAATTCTCTGTATACTTAAATTACGTGGCTTGCTAATAACATACTTTAAAGGATAAAATTATCACTTCGAAGACTGTGATCTGACACTATTCTTTAAGGCCTCGTTTGGCAGCTCGGACTGTACTGACTATTTCTGTCGGATAGGATAAATAGCCACCGGATAGTACTGACTAAATTAGTCGGGCATTTGGTGCAGTATCGGACTAATGACCGTATTATTTATACTGTGTTTGGTAATGAACTGGATAGGACAAGGGAAAAAAAAATTTGACGAAACTTTGTTTGTTTGTTGAACTTTTCTTATATTTATACCTATTGAAAACCACACAAATTTTCAAATAACAAAGAAAAATAGTAAATTCCATACATCAAATTCAAAATATTTTCCAATAACATAAAAGAAGGTTCACAAAAAACAACTACAGTTGTTACATTATATAGATTAATCCAACCACATATCCAAGTTCATAAAATATACAAATGCTTGAATAGCTTGGGAGCTCCAAGTTCAAACTGAGCCATTGTTCCGGGTTTGAAACAACCATTATCACATCGCAAATTCTTAACAACTGCCTCCTCAAGTATGGACAGCAATGCATCTTCTTCATATTGTTTCCAAACCCTTCTACTTCCTTTTGGTTGACTACTTTGTTCACTTTCCATTCCTATAATTACATACACAATAAGATAGCATATAATCAATTGTGCATATAATTAATAGTAAGTGATAACAACCATAAGCAAATCATCACACTCATATGCAGTAGTAGGATACAAAAAGGATACAAGCATACATGGGTATTGGTCAATGTAGAGTTCTCAATTCCAATCCTACATCAAGGCGGATTAAACTTAGCTTCATAATAAGGCCTCCAAGGTTTGTTTCCTTATACCATGACTTTTTTTTTTTCAACTTCTATGCACTTATAAGTGACTTTTGCTTGGTTTTACTTTTGGGAGTAAAATTTAAAGAGAATTGTGGATAATGAATTGGGCTTATATCTATTTAGCCCCAAAACTAAACTATATGTCCATCTAAATTATCACTTGGTCATAACTCGACCTTTTTTTCTGGGGCAGGGTGGAATAAAAACCCAACTAGTTTTTTTTTTATCCAAATAAAAGCTTAATTAAAGTGGGAAAAGCAAAATTCAGCAGTCTAACTGTCTATGTTTAGCAAAACTAGTGAACTTGATCTACCAACCATTTAGCCCAAATCAAATTAAACTGAGATCCCATATGATACCAAGAGATGCTACCAATGAAATTTCCAGATGATAGAAAATCTAGGAAATTGGGTCAGCCACAAAACCAAAATGCTCTGTTTGGTTGCTCAGAAAATAAGCAAAAGAAAGTAGAACATAGTCATAAGAAACGAAAACCCATTTAGCCAAATGCAAGTGTATGGGACCAAGGTAGAGTTATTTCCATTTTTCTTTCTTTTTATTCAAATCAAACAATTGTATGAGAAGCATAGAAGTCAAAGAGGGCCATGTCAATGCAGCTCATCCCCACCTTCGCAAATAAGGAATCAAAGTCAAGGATGACCCCCACATTCACTGGGATCGTTGTGTTTTGTGCCATGGCTAAGAAAATCCTAAAGAATAACAAGAAGAAGAAGATAGAAGAGACAGGGAAACTGGTAATCTTGGTCATGTTTGAATATCTTGGATGTTTTGCAATTCACGGCATGAGAGACTACGTAGATACTAACTTATATGATGATTATGGACGATGGGATTTGGAAAATTGGAAGAAACCTTGCTTGAATAGCTTGGGAGCTTCAAGTTAAGAAAAAATGATGTTTTGCAAACAATGACAATAATGTTCAAGAAAATCCAACTGAAAACCGCCAAAATATAGAAATATATTCAGGGGTGTAGCTAGAAATACCCCGAGATTGCTGTATGATCTGCTATAAAAAGATGGAAAATTTGAAGAAACCTTGCTTGAATAGCTTGGGAGCTTCATGTTAAGAAGACGAACCTGGACTTTAGCTGAGAGAGCAAGCGCGAGAGACAGAGAGAGGGTTTGGAAAATCTACAATTTGACCCCAATAACAAACCCTAAAATTCGAAATTTGTAATTAAAACACAAAATTACATAATCAATTGCATAATTACAGAGAAAACAATAACTAGATTCATCACTTGAAAGAAAATTGCAAGAAAAATGGAAGAAGGGGGAAGAATAGAGAGACGGGCGCAACCTGGGAAGAAGAAGAAAACTGGTGGGATTCAGACGAAGAACAAGACGAAGACGAACCTGAACTTCAACCAAGAGAGCAAGCGCGAGAGGAGAACGTCTGGAGAGGACCACGACCAAGCGCGAGAGGACACTGCGTCTGGACAGTGCGCCTGGAGAGGAAGGAGATAGCGAGAGACGCTCCGAGTAAATTGTACCAAGGTTTTGGACGGTATAAGCAGTCGGGTAACAAGCGTATTAATAGGTAGGCCCAGATTATTTAATCCGGTGACTATCTAATACGAACGGACACCAAACACCGTACTCCGTATTATTAGTCCTATCCGGTGTCCTATCCGATGTACCAAACACGGCCGGTAATTACCCTTTTCTCGAGAAAAAAAAAAAAACAGCCCTGCACAATGACTGAAAATTTTGACTCAAAACACAGTTACAAAAATGGTTTTAAACCCTACTGAAAGGGTTTGATATTTTTTTTTTATTGGTTCTTGACCTTAAGGCTTGGGTTATGTTACCGTGGATGGTGGGAAAGGATTTGGATTCTCGCCGGATCCCCTTCATGGGGATTCTAGGGATCAACGAACGTGGACCGTTGATCAAAAATCGTGCGATCACAATTAAATGCTTTTTATATTTTTAAAAGTAAAGCAGTCTCGTTTTACGTGAAAAGTATAAAAAATGAAAAAATTGTAGCCGCACGATTTTTTATCAACAGTCCACGTTCGTTAATCCCTAGGATCCCCAGGGAGGGGATCTGGCGAGAATCCAAATCCGGTGGGAAGGTGTTGGGTTTGTTCTTGTTGCAGATTCTTGAAAACATTGGGGCTCAAAAATGTGATAGGATTAAATAACATCATCATTGAAAGCTCGTCTTGGGAATCATTTCGGGTTAAGTGTTCCTCTTTCTTTCAACTTAAACTATTCCATCTTAAGATCTCTGGTGAGAAACATTAAGATATAAATATAGAGTAAACTGTCGGTTTACCTCCTGAACTTTCACCTCATTTTCGATTTCTCCACTGAACTTTTCTATTGGAAAATTAAGGACTCAAACTATTTTTTTTTATCCGATTTGCCCCCTACCGTTAGTTTTTCATATATTTCATCCATATTTCTATTAAGTGAGATCATGTGCACAACATGTGAGAATAGTTAAGTCATTTCACTCTTAAAAATGATTAAAAAACTGAAGAAAAAAAATAAAAATGGTAGTACATGCTTTAAGAAAAAGACTATTGCTGTGCTTTGAAAAAAAGCTGCTTCTGCTGTGCTGTGAGAATAAGCAGCTGTGAAATAAAGCAGTTGAGTGTTTGGTAAATTTTTTTGTAAAAGTGCTTTTGAAAGAAAAAAAGCAGTATTATAGTGTTTGGTAAACTTTTATGTAAAACAGATGTGAAAAAAAAGCTGGTTTTTCAAAGCTGGGTTTTGCAGCTTCTTGTTTTTGGCTTTTTTTCACCCAAAACTGTGAAAAAAAGCTGAAGCTGAATGTTTACCAAACACCAAAAACTGTCCCAGCTTTTTTTCATAGCAGCTTTTTTAAAAATCACCTCAACCCCAAACTGGGGCTAACTTAGCTACTTATGAAGATAATAATACCATATGTCATTTCTCATGCATAGGACTGAGAGGGAAAAATAAAATTGAGGATAGAAATTAGCGGGAAAATATAGAGGGAAAGTTTTGTTTTTTTATTTATTTTCAGTTTTTTAATCATTTTAAGAGTGAAATGACTTAACTATCCTCACATGTTGTGCACGTGGTCTCACTTAACAGAAATATAGATGGAATATATGAAAAACTAACGGTAAGGGGCAAATCGGCTAAAAAAAATAGTTTGAGTCCTTAATTTTCCAATAGAAAAGTTCATGGGGTAAATCAACAGTTTACTCTATAAATATAATCTGGGATATTGATGAGTATATACCATTGATGGATAATTCTTTGGAAATTTCTGCTCCCAATCTCAAGTATTTGGAATGGGATGGTAGTATGATGAATCATCAGAATCTGGCGAAGTTGAAGTTGAATGTGGTTACACACCTACACCATTACTTATGTGGCGTGCCTGAATATGAGCATAATTTGGAGAATTTGAAAACTTTAATAATATCTCATATTCTATTCCGTGATGGTGATATTGGTCTTCAAGTTCAAAAAAGTGAAATTTTCTGCCTGCCTTAGTCCATCTCTAACCGAAGGCTGGCCAGAAGGCTCGTTTTAGTCCTCTGGCCCTCCAAGATCCTCTAAGATATTAATATTTTAATGAACAGTACAGGACCATACTCGCCTCCGTCTCCAACCGAGGGCCAAAGAGCTAGAGGGCTCGTTTTAGCCCTGTCACAAAAAACCGTCTCCAACCGAGGGCCAAAGGGCCATAAAACCAAACATAATTTATTATTTAAAAACTACAATTTAAATTCAAATCCAACGGCTAAGTGACGTCAACTAACCGTTGATAGCTGACATCATGCTGACGTCAGCTAGCCGTTGGATTTGAATCTTTTTTTGCTACAAATAGGGTGGATATTGAGCTATAATTCACACAACTTTGAATTCAATCTATTTCAATTCAATCTCTTGCAATTCAATCTCTTTCAATTCAATCTCTTTCAATTCAATTTTTTTCAATTCAAGTTTGCAATGAATTCCAACTTTGGATCCTCTTCGGATTCCAACTGGGGGTCCTCATCCAATTCCAAATTGGAAGCAAATTGGAAGCATGGAGTAGGCGTTTAAATTTTATGTTGTTAAATGTTTTTAAAAAGGTTGTTTAAGTTTCATGTTGTTAAATGTTTTTTTATGTTGTATAATTTGTATGTTGGTTAATATTATTTAATGTTGTTTCATATTGTTTAATGTTGTTTCATGTTACTTAATTTAATTTAATGTTGTATAATGGCTTAGGAAGTTATAGGAAAAAAAATATGAAACAAATTTTGTGAAATAGAAGTTATAGGAAAAAAAAAAGAATTTAAAATAAAATGAAACAAATTTTGTGAAATAGAAGTTATAGGAAAAAATGGAATTTTTTAAAAATATGAAACAAATTTTGTAAAATAAAAGTTATAGGAAAAAATAGAAGTTATATGAAAAATTTTGTAAATAAAAAATAATAATAAAACTGTAAATAAAAAATTAAAAAAAAATTCAAATGCAACGGCTAGTCAGCTAGCTGTTGCATTTGAATTTTTTCTTAAGAATTCCTATCGGTTAAAACCGACAGGAATACATTTATATTATTTACTATAAATGTATTATTGTCAGCTATAACCAACACAAATAGTAATTAATAAAAATTATTCCTACTAGCAGTTATGTTTAAATCACAATTAGTGTCGATTATTGACACACCCCGTCCCGAAGGTAGGGCGTGCTGGCCGTCACGTGAACATGATGTAAGCCATGTGCACTGTGCGGAAGCAGGATCAATTCTAGGATACGAACCAATTAAAACCGAAACACTAGCAATACTAGTGTACAAGAAGTGTGAATTTCAATAATACAGAGCATAATAGTCTACGTGTAGTCAAGCAGAACAACTGAATAGAAATAACACCCGAAGGTGGTCCTACATAAATGGGATTTTGTCAGAACGTCCGATGAGCTGCTCGTATTCCACCAACGAACGCTACCTAATACCTGGAGGGGCGAAAAACATAAAACTGAGTGGGTCAGCAACGATTCTTTTCAAAACCTTTCCTTTCAAAAGTTATAACCCCTCGCCGTAAAACCTATATAATTTCCCAGAAATAAAGTATATACTCATATATATAGATATATATATTTCTCAAAACCCGCTGGAAAATACGCATGTATGAAAATATGCATATGCCATGCCAAAGTATCAACTGAATGCCAAAACAACTCTGTGAACGTGATTGAATACTCAAATATCATCTCAGCCCTCGGCTGCATATAGCTCATATCAACTCATCAAATCATGTAACTCATAATCATCATAATCAAATCATATATATACCCTGCACACACATCAATACCACCTCTAGTGGTCTGCACAATATCACTGATAATAAACTAATATGCTCTAGTGCTACAATCACGTGAAGACTGAGCGATAAATCGCGGGTCACCTATGAGTCGAACCCACCTATAGTGGCCTATTCGACAGGACTGAGCACCTAACTTAGATCCAAGGCGAGCATGCGGTGCGGGAGGTGAACAACACGTGAAAGACTGAGCCCCTCTCTGGGCGTGAGCACTAATATCATTGTGCAGGTTTATGAGCTCTAATCATATCACATCACATCACATTTCATCATTCGTTCACAATAACTAGCATATAAGCTTACCTGCCACTTACATGTGCGTCCTTACCACCGACATTAATATAAACAATCAATAATGCATAATTAAACAAATAGATACTTTGCATGGCATTTCATATCGCATTTCATATCATATTTCATTTAAACTGATTTTCTGGGCAAAATTCATTTATATAGGTATATACGGAAAAATAACTGCCCACTCACTGGTATGGAGACGGGTCGTAATCTCCGTGCCTAGCCTGGCTACGCCCGTCCTCTGGATAGGTCTCGCCTATATGAGAAGTAACTGAAATAACGTTAATTAACGCACATAAACGACAATTACTAATAACTTCTCATACGTAGCTCAATTTTGGCATATGAATATACCAACGAGACCTACACGACGTCACGAGCGTCGTGATATTTTTAAAATAATTTTACTGTAGCTCACGCGCCCCCACGCGCCTGACAGGGAACTGTGAAACGCGCCCCCACGCACATGGCACGCGCCTGGCGCTTGTCGTCTTCAACCCTGGGTCGCCGGAAACCTGCAACTCACCATATCTCGGCCATTTCTTCACCATTTCAACTCATTTTTCTTCCTACGTGCTCTAAATTAAGAGAGGAATAGGGCTATACCTTCAAAAACCTCGAAAAAGCTTCGAATCACGACGGAGCAAAATCTCAAAAACCGGCCACTTTCGAACTGGGGTTTCCCGACGTCCAACTCGAGCCAACGATACACTCCGAGGTTCGTGAGGGTCTCACAAAGCTCCTTGTGAGCTTGGATTATCCTAAAACAAAGCCAATAAAAAGTTGATAAATAGTGCTCAAAACGGACCTCGGGTTTTCGACGTGAAATCGTACGAGTTATTACTTGAAACTGGTGTCGACGAGTTCGTATGGACCTCAGGAACACAATGGAACCCTTTTCTGCGTTGATCCGTGAAGATTTGGTGTCCTTTGGGTGTGGTCCGTACGTGAGGGAAGAGAGAAAGTGACGAGTTCGAGAGAGTGTGTGACGGGAAGAGAGAGAGTGAACGTGAGGTGTGTGTGTTCTCTTAGTCACCACTCAATTGTCAAGGACCAATAATTTGATTGGTTCCAATTATTTAGGGTGGTGCACCATTGGACAATTTCACACACATACATACACACATGTCAGAAATCCCCGTAGGGGTATTTTCGTCCTTTCACGTCCCTAGTGAAGTAAATGTTGGGACGGGTTGTTACAATTATAACCGACACTATTAACATAATATACATTATTCATGTTGGTTATAACCGACAAGAATAACAACACTTTAAAAAAAAAAAGGCCAACCCTCCAGCCCTTTCCGATTCCGTGAGGCCCTCTCAGATTCTAGAGCCCTCTGGCCTAGCCCTCAGTTGGAGACGGTTTTCGGGCTATTTTCGACCCTCTGGACCCTTCGGTTGGAGATGGCCTTATTGTCCTTGTTATTTTGGATATTTGGGCTAGTTTGAAGAAACAATGACACATTTTACATAGTCATTTTTTAAGGTCTTCTGTCAAATTTATGTAGTGCATTCTATCAAATTTAACTTAAGCTCTTCATCCATATATAGAGCATTTTTATCAAATTGAGCTTAAGTTCCATAGAACTTTAAAGTTCTTTGTCCAAACAAAGAATTAGAGTTTTCACATATTATATGTCGAATATTTTTTTTGTTGAATTGATTGTTTGTTAATTTTGTAGGCATTTGTATTTGATAAGGGAAATTGGGAAAGCCAGAACCTTGATTTAATTTCTCAGCTGAAGGAGGTAACGTTGGAACTATCTTACGGGTCAAATGAATCCGAGTTGCAATGTTTTTGCTTGAACATGCTCAGGATTTGAAGAAAATGGTTGTGGATGAGTTCAGGGGCGAGAGAAAATCATGATGCGCACCACCACTGTCTCGTATTGCTAAGTATCAGAGTTTGTGGTTCTAATCGAGAGATTTTTCAGTATGATCGTCACACGGGATTGTACATCATATGTCATTACATAAATAGTGAAATATGTGTGTAAAAACGTTAATAACTTAAAAAATATAATTTTTCACTACTTACATAAAAATACATGATGTAATACTTATTTTCGCGTCAAAATTAAAAATTTCTCCTTCCAATGTTGAGATGTCAGGGTTCAGTCACATAATTACGCAAGCAATCGAGTGTAGATCTTGACGAAGATCTCTGCTTCTACCTCCTACTTTAGTCTGTGAAGTGGATAAAAAAGGAAAATGAGAGAATCCTAATCCAAATTGGAGACGCCTTGTGCTATAGGGCTTGTATTTCCAATGAAAATTGGCGCTACTGGTGCTATAGGGCTTGTATTTCGCATGAAAATAGGTAGACCTAGCTCTAATTTGCTGTCAATTTCAGCTGATTGACATACTTGTTGCTTGCAGATATACTTGTTTTCCATTTTTAAAGAAAGATACGAAGTGACTTAAAAAGTAAAATACACCAGTTGTAATTTTTTCCCATTTTTAATTAAGTTTATTTTCCGTTAAAAGAAAAAAGTAAGAGATGCGCTATTCACACATCCCATTTTACTTTTCACACACCTATTTGATAATTTCGGTCAGTTGATCTTCTTCAATTCATCCGATCCGACGATCGAAAATTAAAAAGTATGTGAGAAGTAAAATAGGATGTGTAGATATCATATCCCAAAAGTAAACTACACAATGGTTCTTGAATTGATACACAAGTTTAAATTTGATTTCTGAACAAATTTTTTATTAATTTACATTGTTGGATTTTGTTTAAACAATCTCCAATTCTTAGACTAAAACATCAATTTTTAACGTAAAAAATTTAGGTTTTAGCTTAGAAATAATTTTTTTGTTCTAACCCTTCATGCCTAAAATTTTAGCCTCAGATTATTAAAGAATAAATGTAGACTAATTTTTTTTTTAAATTATGTAAACTATCCTAAATTAATTTTATAAACATTTTAATCTAAAAATATTTAAATTCTAATAAATATTAAAAAAATTACTAAATCGATACATGAAACTCATGAAATACTATGGAAAAATATGAAAATCATGATAGAGATATATAAACACAAAATACATGAAATACACAAAACACATATGAAGCACATCCAATAATTATTGAAGGCATCTACATTAATAGAAACAATAATTAATAAGCCATAAATTTAATACACAAGATAAATAATAAGTCATAAACTTAATACAAACGACAATTAATAAACTACATAAACTTAATACAAACGACAATTAATAAACCATATAAAGCACAAACTTAATACAATCGATAATTCATAAACTACATAAACTTAATAATGATATCCACTGTGACATCCCACATCGCCCAGGGGAGTGATCCTTAAATGTATATTCTCATCCTTACCTAGCACGAGGCCTTTTGGAAGCTCACTGGCTTCGGGTTCCGTAGGAACTCCGAAGTTAAGCGAGAATGAGGCTAGAGCACTCCCAGGATGGGTGACCCACTGGGAAGTTGCTCGAGAGTTCCCAGAAACAAAATCGTGAGGGAATGGTAAGCCCAAAGCGGACAATATCGTGCTAAGGTGGTGGAGCGAGCCCGGGTTGTGGTTCGCCCGGGGCCGGGATGTGACAATTGGTATCAGAGCCTAACCTTGGCTGCGTGTGTGTCGACGAGGACGTCGGGCCCCTAAAGTGGGTGGATTGTGACATCCCACATCGCCTAGGGGAGTGATCCTTAAATGTATATTCTCATCCCTACCTAGCACGAGGCCTTTTGGGAGCTCACTGGCTTCGGGTTCTGTAGGAACTCCGAAGTTAAGCGAGAATGAGGCTAGAGCACTCCCAGGATGAGTGACCCACTGGGAAGTTGCTCGTGAGTTCCCAGAAACAAAACCGTGAGGGAATGGTAAGCCCAAAGCAGACAATATCGTGCTACGGTGGTGGAGCGGGCCCGGGAAGTGATCCACCTTGGGCCGGGATGTGACAACCACCATCTTGACTTGTTGGTGGACTTGAGATATAGCCTTCAGATAATCATTATTTTGAAATATATTCCTTGTGACATGCTTTTGCAAAATTTTATTTTGCTTATCACGTAAGAACTTCTTCCTCTCTGAAGTGTATTTGTTGAGGTCATCCATCATGAAATTACATTCAAACCTTTCTTGCTCCCTATCCCCTTCTTGCGTCATGGCCAAAAGCATTCGGGTCGCTTCTTTCTCCCGAGAGCTATGACTTTTGGTCAATCTTGCAAATCTGGTAGCAATTTGTGCACTAATCAGATCTTGGGACTTCCCTTTTCTCTTTGCTTTCTTTTGCTTATCTCTTCCTGAGCGTCTTGCAAAAGAAGAAGTTAGGGTCAATTCATCGGCACATTCATTGACACTTTCAATGACATCATTTGTCAGTATGGCTTTACGTTGAAATAATCTTCCCCATTGTTGGTCTACATCAGTTCCCCATCTCGGACAATCCTTGAGGACGTTCCAAGCATGATGCAACTTAAAAGCTTGATTTTTTGGTGTAGTTTTTGTCTTGTAAATTGTCATTGCTTTGTCACCCTATGCAAAAAAATACATAAAAATAATTAGTTGCAAAATAATATTATACACATGACAAATAAAATATCAACAAAGAAACTCACAACTTTTGCGGCGCTCATTCGACTAACCATGTCGACCATGGCTCTCTCCAAGGTTCCCTTCCATAAAGTGTAGGCTTTGTTAATAACCCTCCACCGATCATAAACACCACCTGACACACCCTGACCCAGAATGTCCATTAGGACTCCGAATCAAGCTGTAATGGCCGACACCTGGAAGATGACGAAGCCATAAAGTGTAGTGATGTGGAAAATGTGAATAAATTTAAACCTAAAAGTGACTAAATATAAGAGTGCGCTTGTGAGCGGAAAGGAACCCATTTCACATGTGATATCATAGCATAAGTACAATACAGTAAGATAGGGTGAGAAATTATACCATTGAAGGTAACCGTCTACCCCAAGATTTGCCAAGAATCCTCATCGATATGAAAGCTAAGCTATTAAAACCTGGAGGGGCGAAAAACAAGGGTGAGGGGGCTTGAAAATAAAGTTTTATAAAAACCTTTCTGAAAACATTGTAACCCATCGGCGTAAAATATATATAGTTTTCAAAATATACATACTACGTATAGTATGAAAATACTTACCGTAACCTGCAAAACGTAAATAAGGCATGACATCCCAAAATCTCAACAGTAATAAGTAAAATTAGGTGCTCAACAACCTATGCTGGCACACCAGTCGAAGTCGCCTAATGCGACATGTACGACTGAACTAATGCTCATCAATCTATGCTAGCACACGAGTCGGAGTCGCCTATTGTGAGCTGTACAATAGGACTGGATGTAATGTATATGTACGCTCTAGTGCTACGATCACGTGAAGACTGAAGATAATCGCAGTCACCTACGAGTCGGAGTTGCCTAATGTGACCTATACGACAAGACTGACACCTACTTGGATCCAAGGTAAGCGTGCGGTGTAGAGGTGAACATATACGTGAAAGACTGGCCCTGACCCGGGACGAACACTAACACTGGGGTGCAGCAATGATGAGCAAACTATATGAATATAAGCACGCCATAACAATTCAATAATTCAAATCAACATACTAACATCCATAACCGTAGATATAATTATGGCATCAAGGATTATAAGCATACCTGTGCATCCCGTAAGATGTAGCATATTTCATAAATTCCGTCATTTCGCTAATTCTTATAAACTTTAGTTTGATCCAGGTATACGTAGAGGATTCTTTGTCAAATGTATAAATGGAAACTATCATTCATATATATATATATATATATATATATGTATATATACTATAAAAAGGAAAAGACCCACTCACCTGAAGTCCGCGTTACAAATCCCTAGCACGAATATTAAGGCGTCACGAACGATCGGCGCCTTGAACAATTATCAAATCACATCTCAGAATTCTTATCTATAGAACATGTAAGTTACATAAAACACATCCCCAATGACGTTTTAGAATGATTTGAAACTCTTTGACCAAAAGTTAACCGTCGGTTGAAGGTCGACAGTAGGGTCCACAACCCTACTTAACTCGATCTGGAAGATCTGCATCTCAGATTTTCGATCAGTAACTTCCCAAAGGTTTTAATAAGCTTCTAAAACAACATTCTGAAGTTTCGGAACGATTCAACGGTCAGATTTCCACCAATCGCTAAAATTAAGTGGTGGCCGACGTTTAGATTTACAAACTTAGAAAAACCATTCGGGAAGATCCATATGTCAGGTTCCCGATCCGTTAGTTCCTAATATCCTTAAATATTATGTACTATTACGTATTAAATTTTGGTGACAATCCAATGGTTGGATCGTCGAATCAAATAATAACCAAGTGGCCGTCTCTATCAAAACTATGTTCAAACGATGAGATTTCATCAATTGGACTTCACATATGGAATTGAGGTATCGAATTTAGCCTAAGAAGGTCAGGGGGTGCCTCGACCCACGCGTCGCCGCGTGCCGGCTGCCCCTTCTCGCCGAAAAATTCAGTTAATTCCAAAAATTCTCAAATTTTACATAAATGAAAATCTCAACGAGTAGAACAAGTTTTATACTTGTGATCAAGTCCAATTTGGCCGGGAAAAGCTTTAAATCGCCACGAACCCACCGGAGCCCTATAATGGGTGAGCTTCGATTCGTCCACTCCGGTGTTCCACCTCCCCCAAACTTGTTTGGGCCTTGTTCCTGGGTTCAAGGTGATTTGATTATGGTTGGTGGTTGGTGGTTGGTGTTGCTGCCTACACGATCAGCGGATCGTCGTTAAGAAACTCCCGAGCACTCGGGTGCTATGCTTCTTGAAACCGAGGTTAAAACCCTCGGGTTTAGTTGGAGATGGTAAGTGGGAGGTCGCTGAGTAGATTACAGGTGGTGAATGGCGGCATTTCGATGGAAAAATCGATGGAATTCACGTTGAAATAGGCGCAGAAACAGGTTGGGAAGAACCTGCCGCGGGTTCTGAAACGAGTCGAAGGGTTGGGGTCAGGTTAGCTGCTCCTCCCTTATCTCCTTTCTCTCCCTTCCTCCTGTTTCTCTTTTCTGATTCGTCCCTTCATTTCCTTTCCTCTCTTCTGATTCGCCGAGCTATCTCCCCTCTTCTCCTTTCTTCCTTATTTTTCCTGATTGGGCAACAGTCCCCTTCTTTGAAATAAAAAAATTCAATAAATATTTCAAAAGAAATAAAAAAAATTCTATAATAACAAAAAAAATTTGAATTGTGGGTGCAAAAAGACAATAATTCCTTTTTTTTTATTATAAAAGATAATCAAATAGTGATATTTTAAATGTACCAATGTACTACAAATAATATTACTTACATGAGATATGCATGGCCATATATATTTTAAGGAGTAAATTGTAGCTATGGTCCCTTAACTTTAACTCAATTGGAGCAATGGTCCCTCAACTAAAAATCCATTACCATTGGTCCCTCAACTTTAATTCAACTGGAGAAATGGTCCCTTAACTTTAACTCAATTGGAGAAATGGTCCCTTAACTTTAACTCAATTGTAGCAATGTCCTTCCAATATAACTTGCTTTGACAAAAATTTTGACATAGCTGACGAAAAGAACCATAATTATACACTTTGATGAGTTGAGGGATCCTAATTGTATAAATGGTCATTCCAACATAGCTTATTTTGACAAAATTTTGACAAAATTGATGAGAAGGACTATAGCTACACATTTTGATAAGTTGAGGGACCAATGGTAATGGATTTTTAGTTGAGGGACCATTGCTCCAATTTGATTAAAGTTGAGGGACCATTCGTACAATTTACTCTAAAAATAGCATATCAATAATTTGGTACATTTTATTTTTTGTTTAGATATGTACTAAGCTATTGGTACGTTTATATTATCATAATTTTGGTATGTAAAAAACTAACCACAAATTATGTGTAACTCGAAACCTATCGATATATATTGGCATTTCTTAAATAGTTTAGATATATATGGATTATTATATTCCGTCAAATTAATTTTGAACTCACTAGATATAATTATATCCTTAAATTGAGAAGGGATGAGATTTCATAAAATATAGCAATAAATTAATTAATATTATTGATTGTATTTTTGACATAAAAATGAATTTGAAAAACACTTATATTTAGAATGTACTTGAATTGTAGAATTTAATCACTCGAGTTACTTCCCATATCCGACATCACTCGAGTTGGCATGTTATCCCAAAAATGCAGAGCCTTTTATCTGTCAACTCCCACATTGAACTTCACTGAATTCCCCTCGGAGTCCACTCGCACCTTCAACAGCCGTTTGGAGTTGATGGCTTCCTTGGACAAGTTCTTCATGCATCGCCACCATAACAAGGTACAAAGCTTTTCTCTGGATTGGGTTTCTGAGTACGAACTTGGGGAAACAGATATTGAAAATTGCTGCTCTGTTGAAAAATCTAGGGTTACGGGTTGGATTGAAAATGCACTGACTTGCAACGTTGAAAAGCTTGATTTTTTCTTTACAACTGTGATGCCAACTCTAGAAGATATTATTAGCGAGACCCAGATAGATTTTTCTTCATCTGTGTTTGTTTCTGGGTCTCTGAGGTCTCTCTCTCTAGATATGAAGTGTGCAACTCTTAAAGCTTCCACATTTTCTGCATCTTCTATCTGTAATCTGGTTTTTCTGAAGCTGAGAAGTGTTACCATGGAAGATGATGAGGGTTTTTGCAAATGGATCTGATTCTGCTGCAGAAATATTAAGGAGTTGAGGCTTGAGTGCGTGATAGGGTTACAAAAAATCGACATTGAGAGTTCGTCTTTGGAATCATTTGGTGTTGAGTGTCCCTCTTGTTATGATCTTTGCCATGTTAAAATCTCCGGCGAGAAAGTTGAAGAATTGCATATAAATTGGAATTTTAATGCTCCATTGCCTCGGATTAATTCGTTGGAGATTTTCGCTCCAAATCTTAAGCGTTTGAATTGGGTTGGTTATATGATGAATCACCAGAATCTGGGGTAGTTGAATTGTTTGGAAGAAGTTCAGATTTCTCTCATGGCTGATGGAGTAGATGATCCTGAAAGCAAAATACATGAGTTCCTCTCTAGCATTCGCAGTGCTAAAACACTCCGTATTGATCAAGGGACTACAAAGGTAAAGAGTACGAAATTGAGAGGATAAAATCGGTTTACTGGTCTAAGTCTTTTTGTAGTGTTTAGGGTTCTTATCTTTTCTATTTGATTTGATAAAATCCTTTGGCTTTAATTTTGTTGTAGAATCTGTTCAAGGATGGTTACACACCCCCAATATTACATGAACTCTGTTACTTGAATGTGACTATTTGGAGCGGTATCGATGACAAGGTTGTCCCGGCGCTGGCCTCACTTTTTAAAGGACTCCCAAATTTGACTACTTTGGAATTGACAGTATCTGATCAGCTACCCTTCTTCTTTCGCACTGCAAACGCGGCTACTGTAAGTGAAAACTATGTTCTCTCCAACATGCAGAGTACATTTTACCATTGACAATCTTAGTTATCATTTCGTACTTGGGAACTTTAATTGAAATGCTTGTTTGTTAATTTTCTAGTCATCTGGATTCGATAGGCGATATTGGGAACGCCAGCACCTGGAGTTTGTTTCTCAGTTGAAGCATGTAATCGTAGAGCTTACTAACGGGTCTAATGGATTCGTGCTTGCAAAGTATCTGCTTGAACGTGCTCAAAATTTGGAGGAAATGCTTGTGATTTGCCTGCCCAATCAATGGAATTTCGCAAGGAAGTTGAGGAGCAGCCGGATTATTTCTTCCGATGCTGCAGTTGGCTATCTGGAAAAAAGTGGGGGTCGTACAGGGTTCTAATCACCCAACCTACATCCACATTTTGGGGTTTCAATGGTTCCTTTTCGGCAATGCAAATCACCGTTAAATCTAGTAGGTTTTGTTTTTTCTCCTATATATGTTATTAGGACGGAACTGGGTGGTCGATCCTGTAAGCTTTGTTTAAGGATATGGAGGATGGGAAGTTCGGAACTGGATGATCGATCATATGTATTTTGTTCAAGGATATGGAAGATCCATATCTCTTTTATTAGTATTAAGTTCTTATGCAACTTTAATTTCAAGAATTCTCTGACATTTTTAAGGTCAAAACGGTGTGCCCAATGTGTTATGTGAATTGGTGTTTGGATTGTGAAAACTTGGGAATCAAGTAACGCCTTGAGCTTTGAAAGACCGGCCTAAATGGATCGTGAAAGTTTGTCGTAAAACCTTTCTAACGTAATACTATAATGGAATAATCTAAAGTAATTAAAAAAAATTCGGATTTTTTATTTTTTTGCCAAAAAAATATATTATGTTAGATTAGTCATCGACAGAGTTCAAACTTACACCGTCATGCAAAGGCTCAACTCTATGATTACTTTTTTTTATAAAGGACAACTTCCCCATAATTCTTTAGTTTCACATAATTAAAAAAAATTAACAATAACAAAATAAAAGTTTTTATTCTTCCTCTAAACATTGAAAAGAGTAAACTGATCGAAATTCAAATTCCCCTCAAGAGTGTGTGATTTTGACTTTTCCCTGAAATTTCTTTTAAAAAAATACTTAACATTTTTAGCTTATTTATTATTATTATCCAATACCTCCAATACTCGTCTTAACTTATTATTATTATTATTATTACTATCATATGTACACACACGGAAGCCCATAAACCATGTTGGAACCCGTACCCATATTTTGATGGGTAAAAGCCAATTTTCCCCTTAATTTAACCGATGACATAGAAATTAGAAGGGTGAAGTGCCGATTTAGTCCTTGAATTATTACCTCAGTGAAAATTAGGCCTCTAAATTATTTTTTCGATAAAATAAGTCCCTAAATTCATTAGAAATTGCTAATTTCATCCCTACTATTATATTCAAAGCTATTTTATCCAATTTTTCGTCAACTTAAGTCACTTGACATATTTTAGAGTGTAATATCATCATTTTCTCGTCTATAAGTGCTTAAAATTTCATATGGGTTGTGAATTTAATGTCTAATTTACCCTCAAAAGTTAACTTACACTATTTTTTTATGAAAAACTACCAATTTCTCCTCCAAAGTTAACTCCATACACTATTTCTTTATGAAAAACTACTAATCTACCCTCCAATGTGTATCACATGCAAGTAACATGACTTAAATTGACGGAAAATTGAATATAGTAGCTTCAAATATAACATTAGGGATGTAATTGGCAGATTTTTATAATTTAGGGACTAATTTTTCTGAAAAAATAGTTTAAGGACTTAATTTTCACTAAGATGATAATTTAAGGATTAAATTGGCAGTTTACCCAAATTAGAATATCCCTGCAGGAATCATACAGTGCAGGACACCCCCAAATGCGCAAAATTAGGTTTAGGTTTTCGAGAGGGGAGCTTCCAAATCAATCACATTTCCAGAATCTGCATCTACCCAGTTCGGCTTGCACATCCTCCTACTCTTCCTAGTAAGCAGAATCTGGGTATGTTCTAGTTTCCTACCAAAAGAACGCATCTTTTCTTTTGTTTGTTGTAGAAATGAATCAAATTGATGTTCTAGTTTCTGGATAATTCAATTTTTCTGTGAGTGAATTGAAGGAGGGGTTTTCCAGATAATATATTTCTGAGTAATTACTGGCGCAAGTTAATGGATACTGGAAGTTGTGAGGGTGAGGGAGTTGATGGTAAGAGGAGGATGATAGACAGATTTAGTAATCTTCCTGGCCATGTTGCCCACCACATACTTTCTTTCCTGACTATCACGCACCTTGCCCGTTTCGGCTGCGTGTCCAGACGATGCAGGGAACTCTATCTGTCAGCTCCGTTTTTGAACATTGATGAACTTCCTCGTTTGTCTGATGCCAATTGTAGTAAGCTGCAAAGGTGGTTGAATTGTATGGATAGGTTCTTCTTTCTTCGTGGTAATAATAAGATACAGCGCCTTCGTGTTTGTTGGATGAGTCACTTTGTAGACGTTAGTGATAGTGATAGTGATGGTCATGTCGATGACGATGATGAAGATGATGATGGAACACTGTGCTCCTGTGATGAGTATTTTCGAATGATTTCGTGGATACACAACGCAGTGCGGTGTAACGTTGAAGAGCTTGATATTGATATTGGTCCTGGAGAGGCGATAGCTCCGGTGTTTCCGTCTTCTGTCTTTCTTTGTGGATCTTTGACGTCTCTGTCGGTGGACCTGGGTCGTATAGTGCTTCACGTGCCCTCCTTTACGTTTTCCTCTAATCTCAAATACTTGAAGTTGAAAAGCGGCATAGTAGAACAGGGGTTTTCCAAATGGATCTCATGTTGTTGCAAATGCATTGAGGAGTTGACTCTTGATGGAATTCTTATGCGAGATACCACCATTGAAAGCTCGTCTTTGAAAAAATTTTCTTTTGTGGGGGACAATTTAACTTACACAGTTGACATCAGAGGCGATAAACTTGAAGAAATAGTTATCGACTGGCTGCTTCTCTCTCCTAGAGAAAAATCGTTAAATATTAATGCCCCAAGTCTAAAATATTTGAGTTGGAAGGGGAATTTGATGGAAAGCCGAAATATTGGAAAATTAGAATTCTTAGAAGAAGCTGCTATTCTTCTGAAGCCTGAAGTAGATGGCTCTAGCAATGTACTTGAAGTTCTTTCCAGTTTATGCCGGGCTAAAGTTCTTAGCATAAACGAAGCGACAATTAAGGTACAGCGAACCAGAACCCTTCAGATCAGACTGATATGTTTTTGTGTTGGCAATTCGAACTTAAATCTTCTATTTATTTCTTGTATGGGGTGATAGGGTAAGCTAATATATATTGTTCTCATGTAATCAATAGACTTTTAAGCTTAAAGACTGATATTGCTTTTCTAGTCTTGTTGAAATGAGTCAAAGAAATTGTGAAACATTATTTATTGCAGGCTTCATACCGGGAAGAATCCATTCCAGCATCGTTCGATAACGTTTCATCTCTCCATATACATATTAAAAGCTTTGGTGATGAGTTGGTCCCAGCAGTAGTCTCTCTTTTCAAAGGAATGCCCAATCTGTGTACTTTATACATGAATTCTAAGCACCCTCTTTATGGCGATGAATATGATGTAAGTTAAAGTCTGTTGCAACTTGCTTCCTTCTCTCTTTCCGTGTGTAATATGTATCCTCAGGCTCATATTCATCACGGCTTCAAGATAATGCAGTTGTCCTTTCATTATATTTGGGTTAGACTCGTTGGGAGATCCCCAATTGATTCCGTTCTCTTTTTTCCCTTGCAGGCATGTGGGTTTAACATGGGATATTGGAAGATGCAAAACCTTGCTTTTATTCATCAGCTTAAGGAGGTTTCCATAGAGCTTTCTCACGGGACTAATGGAGTTGAGCTAATCAGGTATATACTCGAGTATGCCCAGAATTTGGAGACAATGCTCATAATTCATTTACCCCAATATTTGGATGAGCTTTTGACGAAGTTAGACGAAACCAAGCAAATTTCCGGTGCCACAATTCGTTTTAAGGAAAGTCAGAAATGGGGATAAAGAATTCTGTCTTGGTACTTTAGGGAACTTATTTATGCTATAATATCACCACCTTATTGTGAATGTTGACAGATCCGTTGTGGCACATCGAACTAAGTTTTGAGAAGTTAACTAGCAATGTTCGTGTGTGCCATGATTCTTTTGCTTGTTCTGTATCTACCATCGGACCGATGGAATCAGTTTCAGTAAGCATTTCGTTTTGAAGTAAGTTTTCTTGCTGTCCTTGAGCCTTACTGTGTTGGTTGACTGAACATGACTGCATTCGTAGCGCTATTCACATCTCCGTTTCCTATTTCTCCACTGTCCTAATTTCTCATCCACGGGCATCCCCAAACCCTAAAAATTGAACAGTATTAGTAGAGCTCTACTAAATTAACTTCTCGTTTTCGATTGTCTACTACCAAAAATTGCCTTGTGGTCATGTTATACGACTAGCAGTATGAACATCGTTAAAAATGATGCGCAATAAAAAAACCCGATGAGGATGAGGAATGCTTCTGCGGCGAGGATGCTTCACAGGCCTTTCGTGATCGTTTGATGAGTCGTGGTGGAGATGGTTCTGACAGCGGTAGCGATGGCGATAAGGAATGCTCCTACGAAGATTATTTTCTGTTTATGTCATGCGTCCATAGTGCATTAAGGTGTAATGTTGAAGAGCTTGATCTCTACATCGGACATGGACGTACCAAGTTTCCGTTTTCTTTCTATTCCTATTGTTTTCTTGCCTTCTCCCTTGATTCATAGGAGACTGAGCAGAAAACAGCACCGGCTAATTTTTTATTCCGGCAGCAAATCGAACTAGACATGGTTTCCTGCTCTGCATTGTATTTGAGGTGCATTGGTGAAAACACCCATATCAAAACTCTCCATTAATAAATCACTAGATCGTAATATTAATTGGCACTGGCGGAAAAGTAATTCAATGGTAGACAGAATTAGTTTGATTCATGGAAGGAGTTGATGCTAATCCTCCTGAGAGCAGAACAATGGTAGACAGAATCAGTGATCTCCCAGACCATGTTGCCCATCATATCCCTTCCTTACTGTCACACACCTCGCTAGTTTTGAATGCGTCTCGAAACGATGCCAAGAACTGTGTCTGTCATCCCCATCTTTGAATTTTGATGGATTTTCCATACCGAAGGGATCTAGTGAGCAGCGAAGGTTGGTCGATTGTTTGGAACGGTTCTTATTTCGTCGCGGTGATAATAAGATAAAATGCTTTCAAGTTCGTTGGTTCGAATGTATGCCCTTCTTTTTTGAGGCTTAGTATCGTCGGATTTGCGCTTGTGTATGTTCGGATGTTGTCATGGATCCGCAATGCAGTGAGCTGTAATGTTGAAGAACTTGATAGTCACATTCACATACCACGTGAACATATCGAGTTTCCGTCTTCTGTCTTTCTTTCTGGATCTTTAAAGTCTCTATCTGCGGATCTCAATTGTATGGTTCTTCATGTTCCCTCCTTTGAATTTTCCTCTAATCTCAAATTCTTGGTGTTGCGCGAGGGAAGAATAGAAGAGGGATTTTTCAAATGGATCTCATGTTGCTGTAAATGCATTGAGAAATTAGTGCTTAAAGATCTTACTGTGGAAACTATCACCATTGAAAGCTCGTCTTTAAAAACATTGTATATTGATGGTGACGATTCTCTTCGCATACTTAACATCTCTGGTCAGAAACTTGAAAATATACATATCTGCTGGAGAACTAGAAATCCTGAAAAAAAATCTTTAAATATTTCTTCTCCGAGTCTTAGATCCTCGGCTTGGAAGGGGAGTTTGATGAATCACCCGAGTCTGAGTAATTTGGAACTGTTAGAAGAAGCTGCAGTCTTTCTGAATCCGAAAGTAGATGTTCTTGACCAGGTGTTTGAGCCTTTTTGCAGTTTACGTAAGGCGAAACTGCTGTTTGTCAAGGAACCGACCGTTAGGGTAAATTTCCATTTCTTTTTGGCAGAGGTCTGTATCACTATTGTTTAAGGCTTGAGGTTTATGCCAAGTTTTGCTGAAACGAGTAAAAGGAAAATGAGAAACATGATTTATTGCAGTTCTGTTATCGACAAGCTCTTCGAAAAGGATCCATGGCAGCAGCATTAGATGACGCTTCGTCTCTGCATCATATACATATTGAAAGATTTGTTGATGAGTTAGTCCCAGCACTGGTCTCTCTTTTCAAACGACTGCCAAATTTGTGTACTTTGTAAGTGCAGTCTAAACCATTTTCGCATGACTCAAAATCTAATGTAAGTTGAAGTTTGTGTCATTCTCGTTTCTTGAATCAGGATCGTATATATCGAGCTTTAAGATTACAGTCTCCTTAGATTAGGTTTTGATTACTTCGGTAAATACCCGATTCATTTGCTTGTCGTCTTCTTTCTCTTGCAGGAAACCGGGTGCAATATGGGATACCAAGAGATGCAAAACCTTGCTATTGTTGCTAAGCTTAAGAGGGTTACTGAAAATAACGGTGTCTGGTACGGAGGAGTTGAGCTAGCATGGTATATGCACCAGTGCGCTAAGAATTCGGAGAAGATGGTCATAAGTCTCTCACCCCATAATTCGGAGGACATTATAAGGATGTTAGACGGAAACAAGAAAATATCTAATGCCACAATTCTCTGCGAGGAATATTAAGGAGAAATGAAAACGATCTGGGTATCAGAATGTGTATATGCACTGTTGTGTTCTTCGTAATCTTGTCTTTTGAAGTTAATAGATCAACTAGCCTTTGTTCTAACTAAAGTTTAGAGTAGATCACTTTCATGATTTTACTTCTAACCAATTTCATAGTTTTGCCACTAACACTACGATGTAATGGTATTTCTCTCGACTTAAAAGTGAGATTTTAGGTTCAACTTGACAAGTTCAATAATGCTTAAGAAAGAAGACAACAAAAACACTTGAGAAAACCAACAAAATCCTGAAATGATGCTTCCGATAATCTCAGCATACAAAGGTTTCAACATTGCAACATAAAGAAATCCTGAAAACGATCGGAAGTACATTCTTCTATCTCTTGATTGGTTTTTCTTGAAAGAAGACAGCTGCTGCGGCATTGGAAATCTTGCTTTTCTCTAACTTCCTTGCAACTTTCTCCAAATCCTGGGGTAAATAAACAATGACCATTTTCTCCAAATTTGGAGCACACTCGAGCACATACTTCGCGAACTCTATTCCATTAGACCCATTGCAAAGCTCTATGGTAACCTGCCTAAGCTGATAAACAAATGCAAGGTTTTGCAACTTCCAGTATTCGATATCAATCCCAGATGTCTGGAAAGGAAAGACGACAAGACGCAAATCAATGGACAATACCCAGAAAATATCAAGTTGAAATCATGATGCCAACAAAGAGCGGGGGAGCGGGGTTAAACTTACATTAGATTCAGAGGCCTCAAGAGGAGGATTAAACTTCATTAATACTAAATTGAACAGATTAGGCATTCCCCTCAAAAGGAAGACAATTGCTGGGATCAACTCATCAACGAACCTTTCGATAGCCATACCCAAAGAAAAGGTATCGTATAATGGAGCTGGCCTGGATCCACCCCTGAAATGGCCCTGCAATGTTATAGATTACGTTTCTCAGTTTAATTCCTTTCTTTTCAGAAAAACCTATAACACGGATTTGTAAAACTAAAAACAACATGAGATTGTAGCAAATATAAACTAGTTAATCCTATCGTTGACATACCACAAAGAAGTAATAGAAAAGAAGTCCGAGACTCCGAATGACTCTGGTTCACTTTACCTTAATGGTTGCTTCATTCAGAACAAGAAATTTAGCCCTGCATAAACTGTCAAGAACCTCAAATACATTGTCCTTGTCATCCCCTTGAGAATTCAAGGTCAGTGCAGCGTCTGCCAAGCATTCAAATTTTCCCAGATTTGGGTGTTTCACCATGTCCCCAACCCAGTTCAAATGCTTGAGATTTGGGGCAAAGATATTTAAGGATTTGTTGCTGGCTGAGTCAAAACACCAGCGTATAACTATACCTTCAAGCTTCTCACACGAGATGTTAATATGGCAGAGGGCAATAGAACCAGAAAAGCTCAGTTTTTTCAGAGACGAGCTTTTGATGGTCATAGTTTCTATCCCATGAACTCCTTGAAGATTTAATTCCTCGATGCATTTGCAGCAACAGGAGATCCACTTGAAAAATCCCTCATTTTCTGTAGAGATTTTTTTCAATTCCAAATACTTGAGATTAGAATGAAAAGTGAACGAGGGAGTCCTAAGAATCGTCCAATTCACATGCAGCACTAGATACCTCAAAGTTTCACATTGAAAGACACAAGACGGAAGCGGTTCATGCTCAGAGTCATATACATCCGTCTCAAGATCCAGCACTTCGACCTTACACCTAACCGCATTTTGGATCCATGTGAACATTCGGGTACTTTCGTAGCAATCACGAGCACAGAAGCACGGTGGTTCTTCACCCTCGTATTCCTCATGCTTAAACCAACGAACACGAAAGCTCTGTATCCTACTATCCCCGCGATGGAAAAAGAACCTATCCAAATAACTCAACAACTTGAGCCGGTAATAACAAGTGGACGTATTCGCTAACGAGAACCCATCGAAGTTCAACTTAGGGGATGACAGGCAAAGCTCTCTGCATCTTTTAGACACACAACCGAAGCGAATGAGATCGGTCACAGTAAGAAAGGAGACAATGTGATGGGAAATCTGGCCTGGAAATTTGCTAAATACATCTATTATACTCTCACTCTCACTACAAACTCCTTCGCCTCGGGGACTTGCAGTAGCTTTTAACTTACCCTCGCTTTCCATGAAAGCCAATCAAAATCCGAATTTAGGGTTTTGCAAAAGAAGATGGCTTTTCAGTTTCTACTACGATTCACGGAGAATTTAACAGTAAAGCATCAATCAACTTATGCCTTTCTCTTTGCACAGTGAACAGAAATGAAGAAATGCCAGCACTCACCCATCTCGATGGTACCCACCATAAGTCCATCAGCGAGCCGGAATCGGCGGTGCGCTCCCATCATCCTCCGTCCCGAATCTGGATCTTGAAGAACCCTAAATTTGTTGATTTGGGGCTTTTGGGTGGTGTCGTTTAAGTGTTGGTGGTGTGTGAGAATTGAGAGTGGCGTTCCGATGGTTCCTAGGCTTTTATAATTTCAGTGTTTTGTCGATTACCTCTAAATTTGTTCCCGCAAATTCGAGTCCCAATTTGCCGCGTGAAATTTTCGTTTGGCAACATTTTTACTGGAGCGAAATATATGGTAGTAATGCGAGATGGGAAAAGGGCAGGGGAGACGGAAGAAAGCCATGTATACCGAGCAAATCATAAAATGAAAACTAGGCATGTTTACGTGCATTGCGTGATTGCGTGTTTTACAACTTTCACAGACTAAAATGCAAATGCAGAAGCCAAAGAGAGAAGCTCATACAGGAGCAATTCCAAAAGGCCTTCAAAAGACAAACCACAATAATTTTGAAAGAAAGCTTTCCTTGCTAATTTTGAAAACAAAAATTCTTGTCTTGGCTATAGCCTGATGTCTGTACATGGGTCCAGCCCTGCCTACTAAGATTTCGACATTGCAACAAAAATAAATTCTGAAAATTATCAAAACAGCTTTCTTCTACCTCTTGATCGATTTTTCCTGGAAGTCAATTGTCGCATTGGGAATCATCTTGCTCTTCTCTAACTCCCTTGTAATTTTTTCCAAGTCTTGGGAAGAATAAACTATTACCATCTTTTGCAAATTCTGAGCATACTCGATAATGTACCTTGCTAACTCCATTCCATTAGACCCGTGGCAAAGCTCTATAGCAACGTGCTTGAGCTGATAAACAAACGCAAGGTTTTGCAACTTCCAGTATTCCATGCTAATCCCCGATGCCTGGAAAGGAAAACAAGCAACATGCAAATCAACCCAAATTTAAGAAATAATTGCGTTATTAAAAAAAATCTTGAATATATACCAGGATAAAAAAAAAAGCAAGAGGAAGAGAGAGAGAAAAGGAGAAAGAAGTAGGGAGGGGGAGCTTATACTCTTGAAGCAAGCACCGGCATAAACTTACATTAGAGTTAGGGTCACCAGAAGGCGGATTCAACATTATGCATAAAGTACAAAGCTTAGGCATTGCTCTGAAGAGAGAGACCATTGCGGGGATCAGCTCATCAATAAAGCTTCCAATTTCGATACACAAAGAACTAGTATCACATAGTGGAGCTGGCCTAGATGATAATTCCTTCAATGGAAGAGCCTGCAATGGTATATTGTTTCTCATTTTATTTTTTATCCTTTTCAACAAAATTTAGCATTGGTATGAATTTACATTCTGATTATCGTAAAACTAATATCATCACATTGGAGCATAAGAAACATAAATTATCTAATCCTATAGTTTCCGGATAACAAAATGAGAAAAAAAAATCAAATTGCAAAAACAAACTTGTTTCGCAATATATTTTTTATTATTTTCCACAAAACTCAGCATAGAAGTGAATTTACATTCTGGTTAATGTAAGATTAATGTCATATCTCAATTTTAAAACAGTGTTGTAGCTTAAGGAACGTAAAGTAACTAATCCTATCATTGCCATATCACAAAGAAGTAAAGGAAAAAAGTTCAAAGAAGTTCAAAAAGATAATGAAAAATCAGTTTGAGATGGTACAGCTCTGTTTACCTTAATGGTCGCTTCATTTAGCATAAAAAGTTTAGCCCTGCATAAACTGTGAAGAACCTCGACTATATTGTCCAACATATCCAATGTTGGCTCCAAGAAAAATGAAGCTACTTCTAAGCGTTCTAATTTTCCCAAATTTGAGTGATTCATCAAACTCCCGAACCATTTGAAAGACCTCAGATTTGGGGCAAACATATTTAAGGATTTGTTTCTCGGTGAGTCAAATACCCAGCAAATACATATGTACTCAAGCTTCTCACATGAGATTTTAATATGACATTTATCAATCAGAAAGATACCAGAACAGTTAAGTATTTTCAGAGACGAGCTTTCAACAGTAATTTCTTGTGTCACACAAACGTGTTCAAGGCTTAATTCCTCAATGAATTTACAGCAACACGAGATCCATTTGAAAAATCCACCACCATCATCTATATCAACATTTTTCAACTCCAAGATCTTGAGATTAGATTGAAAAGCGAACGATGGAGTCTTAAGAACCGTACAGTTCAGGTGCAGTATTAGATGCCTCAAAGTTCCACACAAAAAGACACTAGCGGGAAACAGAAACCGTTCCTCCTCATCCTGATAATTCATTGCCAGATCAAGCACTTCAACATTACACCTTACTGCATTTTCAATCCATGTAAACAGTCTGAAACTCACACAACAATCACAGACGCATTGTGCTTCTTCATCTTCACCCTCACATACATCATGCCTATACCAACGAAGTCGGAAACCTTGTATCTTATTATCACCACGGTGGAAAAAGAACCTATCCAAATAGGTAAACAACTCGAGCCGCTTATAACAAGTGGACGTATTCACCAAGGAAAATTCATCCAAATTCAACTTGGGAGATGACAGGCAAAGTTCTCTGCATCTTTTGGACACACAACCGAAACGAGCGAGGTCGGTTACAGCAAGTAGGCAAAGAATGTGATGGGAAATCTGGTCTGGAAGCTTACTAAATACATCTTTCATACTCTCACTTTCACGCCCACTACAAATTCCTTCACCTCGACGACTTGCAGAAGCCATTAACTTAAGCTTGCGACTCGTGAATCCAACTAATTTTTGTGTTAGGGTTTTGCAATATAAAGCTGGAATTTCAATTTCTACTACGATGCAAAGAGAATTGAACACCAAATCATCAATGTGAATCAAAGTGGTACTAACCCATTTCGCACCAACAGAATCCGATCATACTGTAGCTAGTAGGAGCACGTTGGAGCCAAAATTGGGGCCGATGCATTGTGCCCTTACCTCGAAGAAAGAAGAAAAGAAAGAACCCTAATTTTGTTAAATTGGGGAGTGTCGTTTGACTCATTTTTGAGAATGGCGTTCTGGCAGAACTGAGGGGTGTATATATATATATATATATGCAATGAGATCCTCATTAAAAAAATAAATAAAAAAAAGAGAATTAGGTGTGGAGTTCATTTTATATCGAACTTCAACGATATGAACCGTTTGTTTTGTAAGCCTCGTTTCATAGATCATCCTTACAAAAATTCAATTCAATCCGAAACCATTTGTCCATTTAATTATTAAGATAAAATTTCATTGTTTCTTATATAACAAAGTATTCGTTAATTTCTTTGAATTCAATTAGATGTCTTAAACATTTTCAATTTGGCTAATATTTTACAAGGAGTAAATTGTACGAATGGTCCCTCAACTTTAATCAAATTGGAGCAATGGTCCTTCAACTAAAAATCCATTACCATTGGTCCCTCAACTTATCAAAATGTGTAGCTATAGTCATTTTCATAAATTTTGTCAAAATTTTGTCAAAATAAGTTATATTGGAATGACCATTTATACAATTAGGGTCCCTCAACTCATCAAAGTGTATAATTATGGTTCTTTTTGTCAACTATGTCAAAATTTTTGTCAAAACGAGTTACATTGGAAGGACCATTGCTACAATTGGGTTAAAGTTAAGGGACCATTTCTCCAGTTGAATTAAAGTTGAGGGACCAATGGTAATGAATTTTTAGTTAAGGGACCATAGCTGCACGTTTTGATAAGTTGAGGGACCAATGGTAATGGATTTTTAGTTGAGGGACCATTGCTCCAATTGAGTTAAAGTTAAGGGACCATAGCTACAATTTACTCTTTTACAAGGATGATTTATAAGGTGCAACTTGAAAAATAGACGGTTCAAATCGTTAAAGTTTGATGTTGGTGTGGACTCCACTACCGAACCGAAACCACCATCCCAATTTCCAAACCGAAATATTTCAGAACGGGATTTCAAATCCCGAAACCGAACTAAATTTTTGAGTTTCCCGAACTTCAAGATGCCCAAAATTTTTATTGGGATATCGGGACGGATCGGAATTGATCCTTCATGCCTAAATCCAATTCATACGAAACCAAATTGCACCATCACTCTGCAATTCAAAACAAAATTAAAAATAATTTTTTTATAAAAAGCTCAAAATGATCAAACAAACAGATCCCAAAACAAAATTCAAATCAAATAAAGAATCAAATTACAACCCATTATTATATATATATATATATATATATATATATTTTTGTTGAGAAAAGACTACAACCCATTAAAAACACCACATAATTAACCATGAAGACCTGAAATGATGGTTTTTGCTCCAATGCGGCGATGGCAGGTGGGCGAAGCTTGTAATGAGGAACAGAGGATTTGGGTTGAGCAGAGACGACGCAGATGAAAGAAGAGCTATTCTGGGGTTTTGGGAATCGAAAAGATACAGAGGAGGAAGAAGAAGAGAGGGAAGAAAGGGCAACAACGACAGGACATGAAGAGGCAGCTATTATGGCAGTAGTCGTAGCCACTGACCTCATAAATGCAGAGGCAGAGGAGAGAACAGAGGCGAAGAAGTGAGAACTCGAGAGAGATAAGAGGGTTGAGGCTTCGGTGAGAAATGTGAGAGAGTGAGAGTGTGAAACCCTATAACTTAGATTGGACGGTTGAGATTAAATCTCAACCAATCCAACGGTCCAGATAGTTTATAATTTCTAATTTAAATTAAATACATATTATATATTAATATATTGTTGTTCGGTTTGGGATTACCGAACTTAAGGTTTATCGAAACCAAATCTCATACGGAAAGTTTCGGACTATTTCGGTTCGGGATTTTCGAGTTCAGATTTTTTCGGGTCGGGTTCGGGAAATTTCGGATCAGGTTCGATTTTTTCGGTTTTTTTTCAGCCCTACAACTAATCTCTATTTTTATAGACAAATGGGAATCCCTTCCTTAAAGGTTTCCTCTATATATATATATATATATATATATATATATATATATATAATTGTAGACATCGAAATTTCGATGAAATAAATGTTGGCCAATAATTAGAATTTCAATGTTCACGTGTCACATAAATTTTACACGTAGCATGTGACTCAACGAAAAATCGAAAATCATCGGAAAAGTCATCAAACAGGACACGTGTCAACACCTGGCAGAAATGATTTATTTCATCTGATTATTTAAATCCAAAAATCAAGTTTTGGAATTTTATAAATAGGAAGCCAAGGCATTCATTTTCATTCACCAATTCACATCACACCAAAACCTTGAAGCTTTGAAACTCTAAAAGCTCTTAAGCAAATCCCGAAGGATCAAGAAAACTCTCTTCGTTCTTCGTCAAATCTTCCTTCAAGATCAAGCCCCCCGATTGCCCTTGAAGAAAGTGTTCATCGTTCATGATCCGTTCATCATAAAATCAAGCCCCAACGACCATTTGGATCAACAACATCAACAAATCCACACATCCAACCGTTCTTCAAGATCAAGCCCAAAAGCCCTTGAAGATCCGTTCATCCATTAACCTTCAAGATCAAGCCCAAAAGCCCTTGAAGAAATCCGCACAACTGTTATTCAAGATCAAGCCCAAAAGCCCATTGAAGACCCGTTCATCAACCTTCAAGATCAAGCACAAAAGTCTTTGAAAAAACTTCCCTCAACCTTCAAGATTAAGCCCCAACGGCCCTTGAAGAAACTTCCCACCGTTCATCCAAGATCAAGCCTCGACGGCCCTTGGATCAATCACACATCCACAAATCAACACCCTACGGAGATCGAATCAGAGGATCAAAGTTGTAGAGAGATTGTAACCCTAAAATCAGTAATACAAAATATTACTTTGTACACGTGTTCTTGTTTCGTTCGTTTCAGGAAATTTTTGTGTTTACAAATTTGGCACGCCCAGTAGGACCATCTCTACCTCTCATATCTTTCTCCGTTTAAGGAATCCGAACACACCTCAAAATCAATGGCATCAAACAAGCGACAAGTCATTCTCACAACCACCAAGGGAAGGATCTTGAGCACTTCCGTCGCGAACGGACAATCCATTGGCTCCAAAACCGTTCCTCAACATGCCGCTTCAAAGTTGGTGCCGCTCAGGGAACAAAGGGAGCATCAAAGGCGCAAGTCCGTCAACAACCTGACCTCGCTGGGGGCACCGAAGCATGCTGTTGAGGCTCACAACATGACATCACAAAACGGCCAACGGGGTTTCTTCGTTAGCACCCTGGATGTCTGAAGGAAAGTCACGTCTATTGGTTGCACAAGTCATGACCATCGGTGTTACCTCCATTGAAAAACAGCTGGCTCAAATGAGTGAAGCAATTGCAAGGCTCACAAGAACCGCGAAGGAGAAAAACTTGCAAATCACCACACTCATCAACTGTCTAGAGACGCAACATGGCATCAAAGCAAAACCAAACTCTCTTCCAACCAAGAGGACCGAAGAAGGTTTCGACCCAAATGTCTACAAGCTCATGTCAAATGCTGGATACGATTTCTCTTCCTCTTCAAAACTTGGAAAGAAGAATGTAAACATCGTTAACGACAAAGAACGTGACCTCACCGAGACTCAAATGAAGTTGAAGGGGCATGGTTACGAAGTTGACAACAAAAAAGCTGGACTTGGCTTCACGCCAAAGGCACCCATGAAGATTTCAAGCAAAGCGAAAAATGCTAGCGCTCAACACATCAGTGTGAGCATCAAACAAGATCAAGAGGAGCCTAAACCCGCCCCTCAAACTTCAGTCTTCGATAGGTTAAATCGTTCAAAACCTAGAATTTTGGCACTTGATCGCATTGGTAGTCAAGACTGAACTTCCGTCTTCAAGCGGCTTAACACGCCAACACCTCAAAGCTTTGTCTTCAAAAGGTTGTCAAAACCTAAGAAACAAAGCGGCACAGCTATCTCTCATCCGTGACGGTCTGCTTTGGACAGACTTAAAGAAACCAAGAAGCCTTCTAGAAAGAGGAAGACAACGCCAAAGGAAGAAAAACTCGACAGTCTAGCAGAAAAAATGCGATGTTCAAAACTTGATTCCTTCAAGGATGAAGCGCCAAGCAACTTTGGAGGTTGACATAAAATGACCACTGAAAGTAAAGAAGCGCACCATCATCCACACCGGCCAATCTTCACGCCAACAAGCCTAAGAGGACGACACTGAAGAGAATGTCCAAGACGTCTTCCCCATCATGATCCAAGAAGACAAAGAAGATGAAATCCCTGAGGAAGACATCACTTTTGGCCCTTTCGACTCAAAGTCTTCACCTTAACCATTGGGGACATGCTCCAAGTCAAGTGAAATTGAAGGATTGACTCATGTCATTCCGAAGAAACTGCACGAGAAGCATACGTCTTCTCCACAAGTGCACCAATCGGAAAGGGGGCAAAGCAACTTTCGCCAACCTCCAAAGCAATGTGAAAGTGTTGAAGATAAGGAAATTTCGACACAAAGATCAATCATGCGCGATCTCTTCTTCAATTACTCGGTCAAGGCTCCTTGCTATGAAGATTGCGAGGAACGCCTTTCCAAGATCGCTTCGAAGAAATTAGACAAGCAGCAACCATCTCGTCCACAAGTTCATCAGTCGAAAATGGGACAAAGCAGCTCTTGTCAACCTCCAGAACAATGTGAAAGTGTTGGAGATAATGAAATTTCGACACAAAGATCGTCCATCCCCATCACAATGTGTGGCCTCTTCCTAGAAAACTTCTTCAATTACTCAGTCAGGGCTCATTGTTATGAAGATTGCGAGGAACGACTCTTCAAGATCGCTTGACAAATCCATAACCAAAGCTTCTTGTTCGCACGAGCCTAAAAGGCGACACCAAAAGCTTATTGCTTGCACGAGCTAAAATTGCAACATGGCACCAAATGCTCATTGCATGCACGAGCTGAAACTGCAAACGGCACCAAAACGTTCCTGGCCCGCAAGAGCATAAACTGTGTACGGCAAAATCATCATCAAAATCACCATTAAAACCGCCAAAAGCAATCCATCACTCTTTTGAACTACGTTATGACTTAATCCCTCCTCAACTGAGGGTACGTAGGCAACTTGAAACTTCAAAAACTTCAAGTACAGTCACATCATCAACAAAAACACAAACACTTTGAAGAATAAAGAGCAAATTCAAAATATGAATACTTTATTCTTTAAAGGAAGGATTTGGTTACAAAGCCTTATTACAAAAAAATGAGCAGCACTCCGACGTCACCATCGAGGAAAGTTGTGACCAAAAGGCAGTACACAGCATAAACTCGCTACAGTCTTTTGCACAACCCCACACGGTAAAAGTGACACACTACAACAAGCTCCAAGCAGTGGCAAGATGCACGACGACGTCACCACCGAGGAAAGTTGTGATCGAAAGACATTACACAGAAAATCCCCGTTGCAGTCTCTTGCACAGCACCATATGGCAGCGCAGCACCGAGGGAAAACTGTGATAAAAAGGCACTACACAGCGAAACCCCGTTCCAGTCTCTTGCACAAACACTAGGCAGTAGAAAGCACATGTACACCCACGTCCTGCTCACTCCCCCACCAACTACCACGTCTCTGAAAGCTTCGTGAGGGTCCCGGCACCATGCTTTGTCTTCTCAAAATTGAAGATTTCTAGCATTGCAACAAAGAAATCCATCAGTGGGGAACACATTATATATATAACTAGACACATTTTATTACATTTTTCATATATGTACACGGTGATGGAACAATCACCTTTACATATATATATATATATATATATATATATATATATATATGGCCCAAAACATCGAAGTCGTCCTCCGTTAAAAGCAAGTAGGCCTCACCTAGTAAAGGCTGCACAAAGGAATTTGTTGGTGACTGCCTTCTCTTCTTCCCATTCACAGCAATGGCTCTCTCTCCTCTGCAAGCAACTCACTCGCGACGACTCGTGCCTCGTCTCCACCGCAACCAAACTCCCACAAATAGCACAAAGAACTGCAGAGGTTGAAGAGGTGGAAAACAACTCGCCCTTGCGGTTCAAACCTGCACTCGCAGCCACTCTTTTTATCCAGCACCGAGTTCAACGGGCAGCAAACGCGGAGAACGCAGTGCAGCGAGGAAGCAGTGCATGCAGTCACAATTACAGTCAGTAGTAGCGCAGGATTGCAGGACAGATGCAATACAACAAGCAAGAGCAGTGGCTGTGCAGTGATCAGCAGTGCCCTATATGTGTGTGTGTGTGTATACGTGTATATATATATATATATATATATATATATATATATAATGGTCTCAACAGTTGCAAATGAAATTGGTCTGCATGAAGTGCGGTGACCGCGAATAATGATCCGCATGCAGAGAATAATGCAGAGAAGAGTGCAGTGTGGCGACTGTGCAAACAATAACCCGCACGCAGAGAAGAATGCAGAGAAGAGTGAAGCACGGTGACTGTGCAAACAATGACCCGTGCCTGGAAAAGAAAACCAAAATGAAAGGTGATGGGATTGTGCACTTGGAAAATATGATTATGCACGGCAAAATGATAGGTGATGGGATGGTGCACTTGAAAAATATGACTAAGAAAAAAAAAAGAGGAGAGGTGATGGGATGGTGCATGACACCATCTCAGAAAATATGATTACGCACGGCACTATCCTGGAAAATGTGATTAAAAAAAAAAAAGAAAAAAAAAAGAAGAAGAAGGAAGTAACACATCTTAGTGAGACATATGTTTTATTTGTATTTAGCACAATACACTGAATAAAATAAAGCCCATCAATTGATATCCCTGAGAAATTACAAAAAAAAAAAAAAAAAATGGAGAAGATGAAGCCTTCACAAAGGTTGCTCGCGTGACGCCACGGTGCTTAGCAGAACCACAGAAAAAGGAGGCACTTGAGATAGGTTATTCGGAGCCTCAATGCTTGATCGAACTCGAGATGGCGAAGGCAAAAGGTGCCTCTGGAAGAAAGCCACAAACTTTTGATGGTCACTTTGAATCCGACCTTCAAATTCCTACAGCTAGTCAAGCTTTCTCTTCATGCTCGTTGAATAATTATTTGCAAGCATGCGCAACTCTTTATTTTCGCGCTTGAGCCGTCTGATCTCATCCAAGGTTTGCCACCTCGGCCTTCAATGATTCGACTTGATGAGTTCGAGCGAGTAGGCGTTGGCCCATATTGGACACAGAGCCCGCACACTGAACACTGAAAGCCAAGAAGTCTTGGACATCCAACTCATCGGACCGTCTTGAAAGCAACCTATTATCTCTAGGAGTAAGGAGGTTCCTAGCTACTACCGTAGCCGTTGTTGCATCCCCCATCACGGAGTCTTCAACTGTAAAAAGGTCATTATAAGATAAGGAGGATATGCGCCATATATTACCCTTATGCGGCACGCCTGTATCGCTCCCGAGACTCAAATCTAAGCAAATGTTAGACGGGTAAGCCATTTTCAGAAATGATAAAAGAAAAGGGTTGGATGGAGTAAAATCTCAGAAATACAGCAGAGACAATTTTCATAGGCGAGCAATCTTCAAAGTGTGCATTTTGAATACAATCGATACCTCCATAAAAGGAAAGGCAACACAACCACCCGTTCAAAAATCGAAGGGACACCATTCTTCGAATTTCAAAAGCCGGATTTTCCTGCATAAAGTCCGTCAACACTTTTCAGACGCAATCTCAGCTTTTCGGATAGCACGTGCAACTTTATCAAAGATCTCTGAAAACGCGTGAATTTTACTATTCCAACTACAACGCTATTGCCGACAAACGTGGGTAACAAGGCCACGTCCGCACCACTACCTGCTATTGGGAAGTACCTATATATGTCGACATTCATCCTCTATGGCAAGGCACTCATCCAAAACGCTTGACTCTTCTTCCTTGCCAAGAATGCATCTGTAACCAAACCTCTCAACATACTCAGTTTCTTCCTCCCTGAAAACACCTCTTCAACCAAGTCACACCAGAGCAAAAGTATCTCATATCATCAGGGTCGAAAGCAAGAGTATCTCATAGCATATGCTTTCTTCCTGTCCTTTTCTTTGTTTTTGTTCTTCCCTACAGGACAAGGAGAAAGAGAGCAATCAGCTGGCACTTGGAATCAACCTTCCGATTTGGAATCGACTGCCTGGAACCCCTTCCCTGATTGCTTACCTAGCACTGCTTTCAAGTACTCATCTTCAACTGTTGATGTACTTCCAAAGAAGATACCAGATGCCTGAAGAACATATAAGGTAGGTGAAATTGATACATCGAAGCATATGGAGACAAGCGCAACCAATACATGTGCTGATTCATCCGCTACTTGTTCAAAAGCAAACGTATCTCATATCATCAGGGTCAAAAGCAAAGGTATCTCATATCATGTTTTTTCCCTGTCTTTTCCTTTGCCATTGCTCTTACCTGCAAGACAAAGAGAAAGAAAGCAATCAGTCAGAACCTGAAATCAAACGTCCGATCTGGAATTGATTGCTCGGAACCTTTGCCTAATTGCTTTCCTTGCATTGCTCTCGAGTGGTCATCTTCAACTGTTGTTGGAGCTGGGTCTCAAGTCACCGACATCGCAGAATAATTGACATGTTGTTGGCTCTTTGCACTGAAGCTGCCAAGCATAGATGAGTCGCTGAGAAGTGATGCTCTGAATGACCATTCAAATGCAAAAGGTTGCGCACCACTTCTGCTATGCAAAAGAAACAAGTAGAGAATAATACAGTGTGATGAGCTGTAACAAATCACTATAGCACGACGCCTTTCCCTACAGAACTGTATAATCCAAACGAATGAGTCTAAGTCAAATCCAAGCCCGGCGTCGTTGCTCTAATCGAAGAGCTTGAGAAGCTTCAACAACCTTTCGCTGGCACCGTCGTCAAAGAGCAAAACGTTACCGTGCAACGTCGTCAAATCACCACTGCTTCTTCAAAAGCAAAAGTATCTTATATCATCAAGGTTTAAAGTGAAAGTATCTCATATCATGTTTTCTCCTTATCGTTTTCTTTGTCCTTGTTCTTACTTGCATGACAATAAGAAGGAGAGCAATCAGTCGGCACTTGGAATCAAGCTTCCAATCAGGAATCGACCTCCTGGAACCTCTTCCCTGATTGCTTACCTAGCATCGCTCTCAAGTACTCATCTTCAACTGTTGATGTACTTCCAGAGAAGATACCACATCTGCCTGGAGAACAGATAAGACTAGTGACAATGAAACATCAATCTTGTGGATCATCAGCAAACGCAACAACTGTACATGCTGATTCATCCCCTAACCCTCTTCAATATGAATTGGAAAGATTGAACAAAGAAACAGGCCATCACATCCACCTCGTGTCTGCCTGCCAGGTGTTCAAATCCTGAAACCGTTTGTGGTCCTATCTAAATTCAAGATCAAGCCCCAATGGCCTTTAAAGAAATCATAAGTCCGAATCAAGATCAAGTGTCCACCACCCTCGAATCAAATTCAGCTCCAGATAAAAGGAGTAAATTTAGACCTTTGGAGGAAGTCTAGCAGAAAAAAAGCCCTCCAACCCAGTTCAAGATTAAGCCTGTGGAAAATCAACAATTAGAGGAAACCAAAAAATCTTCCAGCCGAATTCAAGATCAAGCCCCGACGGCCCTTGAATAAACTTTCAGCCTAATTCAAGATAAAGCCTCGGCTGCTCTTGGATCAACATCTACATTAAAGGACTTCAAAACGCATCTCCTACACGTGACAAACACATGTATACGACGCGCCTTGAAGTGGGGGCATTTGTAGACATCGAAATTTCGATGAAATAAATGTTGGCCAATAATTAAAATTTCAATGTTCGCGTGTCACATAAATTTTACACGTAGCATGTGACTCAACGAAAAATCGAAAATTATCGGAAAAGTCATCAAACAGGACACGTGTCAACACCTGGCATAAATGATTTATTTCATCAGATTATTTAAATCCAAAAATCAAGTTTTGGAATTCTATAAATAGGAAGCCAATGCATTCATTTTCATTCACCAATTCACATCACACCAAAACTTTGAAGCTTTGAAACTCTAAAAGCTCTCAAGCAAATCCTGAATGATCAAGAAAGCTCTTTTCGTTCTTCGTCAAATCCTCCTTCAAGATCAAGCCCCCCGACGGCCCTTGAAGAAAGTGTTCATCGTTCATCATCCGTTCATCCTAAGATCAAGCCCCAACGGCCATTTGGATCAACAACATCAACAAATCCACACATTCAACCGTTCTTCAAGATCAAGCCCAAAAGCCCTTGAAGATCCGTTCATCACCGTTCTTCAACATCAAGCCCAAAAGCCCTTGAAGAAATCCGCACAACTGTTATTCAAGATCAAGCCCAAAAGCCCCTTGAAGATCAGTTCATCAACCTTCAAGATCAAGCCCAAAAGCCCTTGAAGAAACTTCCCTCAACCTTCAAGATCAAGCCCCAACGACCCTTGAAGAAACTTCCAACCGTTCATCCAAGATCAAGCCTCGACGGCCCTTGGATCAATCGCACATCCAGAAATCAACACTTTACGGAGATCGAATCAGAGGATCAAAGTTGTAGAGAGATTGTAACCCCAAAATCATTAATACAAAATATTACTTTGTACACGTGTTCTTGTTTCGTTTGTTTCAGGAAATTTTCGTGTTTACAATAATATAGGGAAGTGTTATTGACACTTCAAAAATCTCATTCAACATTCCTCACAAGTATATTTTTCTTTCTAAATATAAAAAGTTTGGAGTGTAAAATGAGAATTTTAGAGCGCCAATAACAATTCCCTATATATATATATAGCACTCATATGAAAAAGTTGTTGCTTTTATAAGTGACCCTTTAGCACAGTTGTATTCATATGTAGTTAAATCAATAAGAAAACGACATTAGCTTGATTAGTCCCTCCCTCCCTCCCTCCCACGGAATATAGCAAAGCGATGCAAAATTGAGTTTGAAAGTGCAAAGTGATGCAAAAGAAGACAAAGTGAAATTTAAGTAAAATTCTAAGGGACATACCATAAAATAAGGCTTCAACGAGCTGATTTAAATTCTGCTTGGTCGTGGATTCTTTTTCTCCTACATTTCGACTCTCTAATTCGAGAAATTTTTTCCATTCAACGATAAATATTAACAACGCTATATCAACATGTGCATCAAGGTTTCAATATTATAGCAAAAAACTACTTCCGAAGAACATCAAATTTGCTTTCTTTGTATATCTCGTTTAGTATTACTCGAAGGCTTCTTCGAAGTTTTCCTTAGTCTTCCTCCCAGTCGGGATCAAACTGTAGCCAACTGTGGTAGACTTTCTCAAAGATAACTGTAGCCTTGGACATCTTCTTGCTATCATTTAGCTTCTGTATAGCATCATCAGACAGATCCAATAAATATTGTATGCACATTTGCTCCAGGTTCTTGGCATGCTCGAGTATATACCGTGCAAACTCAATCCCGTTATTAGACCCATCCAGCTCTATGGTAACCTCCTTAATCTGATCAATAAAATCCAGATTCTGTAGCTTCCAGTATTCCTTATCAAACCCAGATACCTGCAACAGCAACAAGTCAACAAGCAACCAATTTGAAATTTTCCCCAAAATAAGAAACCAAATGAAATACCCTAAAACCAATTCTACTAATATAAGGAGCATTTCAATTTCCAAAATACAGTATCAAATGCCAGAAGTTTCATCACAAGAAGATATAAGCATGCTTAAGAAGCTAGTAACAGCTTGGCTTCACCAACAAGGTGTCCATGTTGATGAGTTATTACGTATTCGCAAGCTCAATGACGTGACAAAAACACTAAAAAATAAATTATTCTCGACAATCTTTACTATGTGTCGACAAGTTTATCTTAGAACAGGGCCTAAATAAACATTGGGACACTGCGTACTTTGGAGAATTATTTGATTTCATCTTAAAACTTAAATTGTAACACTTCATATTTTGGTTTTGACAACTTTTACAGTGTGGAGACAAGTCTCTAAAAACAGATGTAAAGAAATTATTACGTATTTATGACATGGAGGTTAATAATATTTAATACTAGCTCAAGTTGGGATCATTTTTTCTCATGAGTAGATGGACGTTTTATGATATTAAGAAAGGAAATCATAGACTTAACTTACATTGGGTTGAGGGTCCATAGAACTTGGGACAGCAAAACAAGTTATGTATAAAGTACACACATTATGCAATCCTCTTAATAGAGAGACCACTGCAGGAAAGATATCATCAGAAAAGCTCCTTAGATTCAATTGCAAATAAAAAAGACGATCAAATTGAGCATGCATGTATCCTTCCCTGAACAAAGCCTGCAATGTCATAAAGGCAAAACCTATATCATGTTTCTCATTTTGTTATAGCAAGTGTGACCATTTTAATGTAAAAGTATTGTTATCCTGTTTAAATTGAAATGTAAAGAGAGGAACAAAATAATTAAATTATTTTGGATAACAAACTATCTAGTTTTTTTTCACCGAAAAGTAATATTCAGTATGAAGGGTTGTGGTTCTCATTACCTTAAAGGTCGCTGCATTTAAAACAAGACGTTCAACCCTGCGTAAACTGTAAAAATGCTTAATCAGTTTGTCAGAGTCATCTGCTTTAGGCTCCAGGCAAATAACAGCTTTTTCTAAACATTCTAGTGGTCCCAGGTTTCCCTGATTCACCCGACACCCCCTCCAACATAAATCCTTGAGTCTTGGGGCAAAAATATTTAACGACTTGTCACCAGGTAAATTAAACCTCCAGGTAATATTTATGACTTCAAGTTTCTCGCCTGAGATGTTAAAATGGCTTGGTGTAAACCTTGCACCGTCCACATATCCAAATTTTTCCAGAGACAAGCTCTTGATGATGATATTAGCTCTTATACTAATATCACAAAGATATATTTCCTTGATGAATTTGCAGGAACATGAGATCCATTTGAAAAACCCCTCATCTTCTGTATTAACATTTAAAACTTCAGGTCTACAAGATTCAAGGAAAAGGCAACGGAAGGTGTTTTAACCATTGTACGATCCATTTCAACTGCTAGAGAAGTCAAAGTTGCACAGAGAAAGACACAAGAAGGAAATAATGCGTACGGTTCATCCTCAAAATAATCTACACCGCTCTTAACATCAAGAACTTCAACATTACACCTCAGTGCATTATGAATCCAAGTCATTATCCGAAAACGCTCATTAACACAGAAGCATGGTGCTTCATCACTTTGGTCGTCACTCTCTTCTTCATCTACAGAGTGACTCTCCCACACAAGACGAAAGTACTCTATCTTGTTATCCCCGCGTTGAAGCAAGAACCTATCCAATGAGTTCACCAAATTCAATCTAACCTACACGTGGCCTCTCTGAAACACTTATACTCACCCGAGGGTGTTCTCGTAGTCATGAATTCGAAGTCCAATGACGGAGTTGACAGATAAAGTTCTCTGCATCTTTTGGACACAATGCTGAAACAAGCGACGTCCTTTATAGTAAGAAACGAAAGAATGCGATAAGCAACTCCGTCGGGGAGACCACTGAATCTATCTTCCTTCCTTCATCCTCACAACTTGAACTATCCAATATCTTATGCTTCTGTTCCATGAAACCTAAATTTTGTGTTTTGGGGTTTTTCAATTGAAGCTGGTTTCGATTAATACTACGGGGATTTGGAAATTGAACAGTGAAAACATCAATTAACACACTAAAGATTGAACCCAAATGAAGAAAAGCAGTTGCGAGAGAGTGCGTACCATTCTTGTACCCAAATGAATTCGAGCTTACTCTGGCAGTGTAGTTAGTAGGAGCGGATGCGAACACAAATCGGTGAATGTGCCTCCATCTTCCTTGGTGCTACAGATTCTGGAGTTCGATGAATTCGAAGAAGGGCGCGGTAAACCCTAATTTTGTTAATTTGGGGGTGCCATTGATTGACCAGTATGAGTGTGGGGTGTTAAGGCGGTAAATGGTTCTAACCGTTGATTCGGGGGTATCGTTTCTCGTTTGGGTAAAAAAATAACTATTCATTAGCTCCAATGTGAAAAGTTAAATCTGATTCAATTATATATATATTTTTTTAAATAAATAATAGGGTTAGTGAGTTAAATATTTATTAGTTCCAATGTGAAAAGTTAAATCTGATTTAATTATATTTTTTTTATATAAATGATATGGTTAGTGTGTTAAATAGATAGTTGTTGACATGAAAAAAAATCGGTGAAAATTGAACCAGCACCTTGATGCATATGTATTATTGTTTTATAGTCCTGTGATAAAGTGTCACATGCTGATGTGATTGAATATACATTTGACTCTAATCATTTTTGGACTAGAATGTTTAGCAAATATTTGTAATTAAAGTGGTTAGAGTTCGCCTCATGCAGAATCAGAATTTCAATAAGAAAAAAAATTAGTTTGAGATAATTCAAAGCGGGTTACATTCAAGAGTGTTTATTCACATCCTCAAGGTCTTATTTTTGCCTTCAACATGCCCAAATGTTAACCAGAAATTGAATTTTAACATCTACAATGCACGTGCGAAAAAAGTAATTTCGTGTTGTAATAGTTGAAAGTATTTTTCAACAACCAAAACCAAAAGACACTTTTGATTAAGATTGACAATAAATTAAAGAGCTTCTACATCATAATTGTGTTTTATTATTTTCTTTTCGACATTTATAACGTTGTTTTATGAAGAAACACAAAAATTCTTAATAATTGTTTTTTTTATTTCAAAAGCACTTGAATTCTTAATCAAAAATTAGATGAAGCCTATATAGTGAATATAAAAATTATATATATATATAGATATATATATATATATATATATATATATATATATATGAAAAAGAAAGGAGTTGGAGAGAGATAATGTGAAATTATTTATTTTTTTAATTAAAGATGCTATAATAATACGTGGGGTGACGTTGAAAATAAAATAACAAAATTTAAATTCTACGAAATCACATCACTACCTAAGATTTTATTTCTGTGATAGAAGGCCCAATTGTCTTTTCTCCCTCTTTAAATCTAAAGAGCAACTATTTCCAAAACTAATGTGGGATATAGTCTCTTCTACATAATTGTCTTAGTTTGGCTCTTTAACTTCATCACACAATCAAGTTGATTTGGGAAACTCAACAACATCCATGGTACCACTGAACAGTATGGTAACCTCCTTGATTTGAGAAATAAAATAAAAGAAGTTGCAACTTCCAATGCTCCATATTAAACCCTCTAAGGGCCTCTGCGAACTCAACAACATTTTCTCACTCAATTTCTCTTTTCTCTTTGCATTTTCATCACCACCATGACTATGGTGTGTGCCCACCATACACCTCATCATCTAACACGTGTCTTTTCAACTAACTATGGTTAACTTTTAATATTAAATGTCTTTTTTCTTCTAATTTTGAAAAAAAAAATTAACTATAGTTAAGTGAAATGACACGTGTCAAATGGCGAGCATATACCATAGTTCATTCGGGTGAGCATAAATGCACCCAAACATATACCTCATGTCTTTGCTTATTCAGAATGATGCGGACATTGGTTTCTTGGAGGGCATCAAAGTCAGTAGTAATGGGCCATGCTTATTCCATCTTCTTTTCACCGACAACACCCTCATTTTCCTAAATGCATCCAAGACCAATTGCATCAACATTATTAAACTCCTTGAGGCATACTGCCACTCCTTCGGGCAGGAAGTAAGTCTCCAAAAATCCATCGTGTATTTTAGTGCAAACACTCCGGCATTGGTGTGTGAGGAACTTTGCACCATCTTGAACATGCCTAAAGTGGACGACCCCGAGCAGTATCTTGGCATTCCAACTATATGGGGAAGATCAAAGCGAGATGCGCTAGCCTTTGTGAAAGACCATGTTATGGAAAAAATTCATGGTTGGAAGCAACAATTCCTATCACAAGCTGGTAGGGAAACCTTAATTAAGGCAGTGGCGGAGGCAGTCCCGGCTTACCCGATGAATGTTTTCAAACTTCTAGATAACCTATGCAAAGACATTGACGCTGCCATTGCCCGGTTCTGGTGGGAGGAAAAGGAAAACGAGAGACGTATCCATTGGGTCAGTTGGAATGCTTTGGGATTTGCAAAACATGACAGAGGTATGGGGTTTCGAAACTTGAAAGAGTTCAACCTGGTCTTACTTGCCAAACAATGTTGGCGATTAATCCATGACCCTACCTCGTTGTGGGCACGGGTTCTTAAAGACCGATACTCTCCCCACGTGTCGTTCCTAGAAGCTAAAAAATGGGGACGGGCTTCTTGGGCATAATCAAGTTTATTGGAAGGTAGTGACTTACTTTTAAAGGGGGCCAATTGGAAAATAATGAATGGTGATCAAACTAAGCTATGGAGTAATAGATGGGTTCCGAGCATCCCGTTGGGCCACCTTATGCCAACCTCGGGGCTACTTATGATGTCAACCAAAAAGTTTCCACCATGATCCGCCAGGAGACTCGGCAGTGGCAACTGGACAATATTCATTCCATTATTCCTGAGGGAGAGTGCTTTGCCATATCTGCTACCCAAGTTGGTAATCTCAACCGTCATGATCGATTGATTTGACCTGTTCACCCGCGAGGTTGATATACCGTTAAATCCGATTATCGATGGTTTCATGCTAATACTCAACACTTTAGGTCAGCTGACCCTCTTCTTCCAGGGATGTGGATCCCGGGGTTTGGAAATGCATATAAAGTATCAACGCCCCACCTAAGGTTTGTAACTTTATATGGCGGAGACTTTGGGGAGCCTTAGCAACACAACTAAGTCTTTTCAAGCGCCAATGTGCACTCTTCCCCATTTGCCCCATCTGCAACAGGCAAGAGGAATCAATCGAACATTTTCTACTTCTATGCCCATAGGTAGAACGTGTTTGGTTTGGGGGACCTCTGAACTATAGGATGGACCGCTTCTCGGTTACGACCCTCAATGCTTGGATTACTAAAGTGGAAAATGAATGCTCTGGAAGCAAGGAAGAGATGAAACTTTTCATCATGACAGTTGCCTTCACATGGTGGAACATATGGAATGACTATTGTAGGGCTGTTTTTAATCATAAGCCTCCATCTCCTATTCAGACGATCAATACCATATCTTCGGTTGTGGGGTTGTTCGTGATGGCTGGCACCCTATTGAATAAGCCCAATGTCCCTCTTATGAGGTCCCAAAGGTCGCAGCCTCTATGGGCTCCCCCACATCCTCATATGACCAAAATCAATGTTGATGCAAGCTGGAAGTTGGGGACTTTTAGGGGTGCCGTTGGTGTGGTGCTTCGGGATTCAACGGGCATATATTTTGCGGTCAGGATGAGGAAGGTCTGTGGTTCAAGCGCATCTGTAGCTAAGGCTCTTGTTGTGCTCGAAGGTTGTCTCCTTGCCCTGCAGGAGCATTTGGTCCATGTCATCGTGGAGTCTGACTCTAAGCATGTCATATCTTACCTGCGGAACTTTATTGACAATGCTTTTTGGAAGGCCTTCCCTGCCCTATCTCAAGCGTTGGATATCGGTGCCTCACTGTAAACTTGCAGTTGGTATTGGGTCCCAAGATCGGGGAATGAAGTGGCAGATTTTGTTGTGTCGTACCAGGTTACGGAGATGTACGATTCTGTTTGGGTCGATCGGCCCCCATCTTCGTTTGTAAGAATTCTGAACAAGGATGGATTACCTTGTCCCCCGATTTAGCTTGTTTTGTGTGTGGGTTGGGTGACACTTTTGCCATGAGTGGCGGTGTCGTTTGTCCCTTACCCCCGCATCTTTGCATTTCTATTTGCCATGCATCGGCTTTCTATTGTATCCTTTGGCTTTTTACCCTGGTAATATTAATGCTAGTTTCTCAAAAGAAAAAAAAAAACAAATCTTGAAACAATCTCAACTTATGAACACTCCTTGATGTTTTAATAACCCCAATAAAAAGATTCGGGTTTGGATTTAAGTTTTATTTCCAATACTGCATTCAAAATTAGACATGATCTTAAGTTGCTAAATATTTAATCGCATCTTAGATTCTAAAAATTCATGGTTTTGATTTGAAGGGTTTAAAATTCAATTTACTTTGGAAGATGTTTGGGTTAGAGCTAGTTCGTCGATAGATTGTGAATCAGTTGTTTATAGAAAGGTTTTTATCATAAATGGTCCCTGAAATTAAAAATCAATCAATGTAGTCCCTAAAAATAGGTGTCGCAAATCAATGTGGTCCTTCTGTCACAATTCTGTTAAAAATTCTTTTAAGTGCTGATGTGGCACATAAATGTGCCCCACAAGATTTACAAGTTTTTATCGCAAATGGTCCCTGAAATTGACCCAGACCATCAAAATGGTCCCTGAAATTGAAAATCAATCAATGTAGTCCTTGAAAATAGATGTCACAAATCAATATGATTTGCCACAATTCAGTTAAAAAATTTGTTATGTGCTGATGTGGATTTAATAATTAATTAAAAAAGTTGTCTAAATACCTTTTTGCACAATAGAATTTTTTTTCTTATAGTAGGGCCTACTCCGAAGAGAGATCCCTTCCATAAATTCTCAAAGGCACAAGGCTTAACCAAGGCCTAAAATGGGGTGTGGAAATAGTTTTCAACCAACATAGGATGTGGTCTTGCTTGGTATATCCGCGATGGGGGACCATACGTATTTCAAGAGTGATCATGCTTGGTATATCCGCGATGGGTGATCACTGCCTACACATTTAGATTATGCCTATGGTTCTGCTTGGTATATCTGCAATGAGGGACCATACGCATACTAGAGGTGATGAGGATTAGTTGTTCTTGGTACATTTTGGTAGGCGACCATATTTTAGTCCGAATTCGTTGAGTGGTATGGAATCATTACCCTTGCTCATTTCCATAAGGTTAGTCCGACCCTAGATTCGAGTGAATAGGAATTGCTCACAGTAGACGTTGTGTTTACAAATTAGATTTATCATGTTATTACTTGGAATCTAGGTAGGGAATTATGTAGAATCCCTTTATTAAATTTCGTGAATTGATATGTGATCTTATTGATTGATTAACGTAGTTAAATGTTAATATCATGCATATTTGATTCTTGGGATTGATTAATTGGAGTGATTGGGGAATGATGTTGGATATGAGAGTTATTAATATGATTAGATTAGTTGATCAATGTGACTAGAGAATAATAATGTGCTTTGTTGATTCTTGATATGTTACATGCTATGAATTGCGGTATTATGTTGAAAACATAGTGATTTATATGATTGATGGAATGGAAATCTTGAATGTCCTGTGGGTTCGTTATGTAGCCTAAATCAAATAATTCATGCTTGTCAAGTTCCACTAATTGATTGAGGAATGCTATGTCTTTCTGTTAGAACGTACTGGGATAAACGTCGGAATGTAGTAAATGGTGAACTACGAATGACTTGATCCCTATTTAGGGTACGTAGGCAGTCTAACGCAAAGGTTAGATGCAGCCATGAAATAAAAGAAAGTCAATGCGTGGTTGAATCTTTGATTGCGTTTTGGACTTGTGTCGGAGACGAACATGATAAATAAACAAGGATAAGCTGACGTCACGTATCGATTTTGGACGTATGAAGGGATCGGGGCGTGACAACGCGCCTGGTAATAAACTAATAGTTAATAACACCTAACGATATTGTTACTATTGTAACAATGTTAATTGGTTTCTAGTTATGTTGCTTTTTGGCTTTTTTAACAACGATATATATCTATACTAAAAGATAAGGGAATAAATTGACATCAAACTCGACATCTCCGAAATTCGAACTTAAGATTTCTTATTTATAAGTGAAGATAAATATTACTAAACCAGCCTCATCATCACATGCAACAAAAACCCACAAAAATTAAAAATTAAATTTTTTAAAAAGTATACAAAAAACTTCCGCAATCATGATTTCCATCGTGGATCATATGGTCCAGCCATTGCAAAATCCAACTACCAAAATAAGTCTTTGTAAGGAGCATAATCCAACTACTATTCCAATCCCAAAACACCATTAATTAAATAAAATGTAGTAAGATTTTCTGGAAAATTCAAGAGCGGGTACTGTTGTTTGGGGATGAAATGGCATCTTTGTTGGTTGAAGAGGAAGGTGTTACTGTTGCTACTGTCGGTCTTGAGATTTTGGAGGCCCTGTGTGCGACTCAAATGGGAGCCTTTACATGGTTTAAAATTTTGATTGCTACATTTTCTTTTATAGTTTATATTTTATGGATTAAATTGATATAAAGAAAAAAACAACATGAAGCATAATGTGATGGTATGCACCTATCTGAAATCCTTTTTTTTTTTGTTCGAAACTCCTTAATTTTTAAATACCAAAAGCATGGAGTAATGACTATATAGTTATCGTATCACCATACAAATACCATAATCATAACCATTAATGCTCTTTATTAGCATCTAGAGTTCATCTTATGAAAAATTTGTGTTAAACAAATAACTGGTTATGATATTGATAGCATCTTACAATGAAATGTTATTTTTTACTGCATTTTTACTCACGCCCTAAAGCAAGGATTATTCTCACCCCCCCCCCCCCCCCCCTCTCCCCTCTTGCCGTTAGATTAGTTGAAAATTCGAGATTCGAGATTCGTAATTTGTTATTTATTCAAGTTTTCCACTTATAATTAACGAATACAAATAACTACTATATAGAAAGAAACTCAAGCAAACCTTAATCTAAACAGGCAAGGAATCATAATCCTTGGCCCACAAAAAAAATAATAATACAAACTAATTTTCGACACTCTCGTCAAACTCATGACAGTACATGATATGAGTTTGCTAACAAATATGCAAGCTCGGTTAGGCAGACACAACAAGACAAGCAAATGTGCAAACGAGTGAGCAAACAAGTAAGCGAGCAATTCAAGCGACCGGCAGGCCTGCCAGGAAAAGTAATAGCACCCGTCCACTGCCTCACTTCTACCTCCCCATATTAAAACCATTGATGAAAAGAAATATAAGTAATTATATCATTACATATGCTTCTTCCTCCTGTTAATTCCCACAAAGTTTATTTGCCACTGTTGATTGTAATCTCTTTCTTGTGACCGGTGGACAAGTCCTCGGCAGAAACAGTCAGTATGCCATTTGCATCAATAGAGAAGCAAACATCTATTTTAGCAACACCCTTCGGAGCTGGAGGAATACCATCAATGGTAAATCCACCCAAGTAATTGTTACCTTCGGTTAATTCACTCTCACCCTCATAAACTCCGCAGTGGACAGTAGTTTGGTTGTCCGAAACAGTTTCGAAAGTTTCCTGCTTCTTGGTGGGAATTTTGGTGTTTCTTGGGATCATAACACGCATGAATTTTTGTTTGCCGACATCGGTCCCGAGTGACATAGGGATGACATCCGACAGTGTGAAGTTTTGAAGCTTCCCTGCTATATTTCCACTCAAGACTGCAGCTTGAACGGCGGCTCCATAAGCCACGGCCTCATCCGGATTAATGCTCTTGCACAGTTCCTTACCCTTGAAAACATTCTGTAATAGCTCTTGCACTTTGGGAATTCTTGTAGAGCCGCCAACAAGAACAACGTCATCGACTTTGGTTATGTCCATTTTGGCATCTTCCAAACACTTCTTCACAGGCTCCATGCACTTGTTGAAGATATCCATGTTAATTTCTTCAAATAAGCCACTGGTAAAAGTCATGTGAAAATGAAAGTGTCTTCTTTGCCTTTTCACAGGCAGATTTGGCCTTCCGAAGAGCTTTGGGGTCTCCGCAAATGTCCACGTTTTTTTTTCTCTTGAATTCCTCAACACAGTAATTCACCATTCTTATACCAAGAGTCGATTTCAATTTCAGTGTCAAAGGAAAATGAAAGTGCCTTCTTTGCCTTTTCACAGGCAGATTTGGCCTTCCGAAGAGCTTTGGGGTCTCCGCAAATGTCCACGTTTTTCTTTTTCTTGAATTCCTCAACATAGTTATTCACCATTCTGTTATCCAAGTCTTGACCTCCAAGGTGAGTGTCTCCAGCAGTAGCCTTAACGTCAAAGACGCCATGACCTATGGTAAGCAGTGACACATCTAAAGTACCGCCACCCCAATCAAATATCATCACATTTCTCTTATGAAACCAACCGGCTTTCTTGTCAATACCATAAGCAATAGCTGCAGAAGATGGTTCGTTGATAACTCCCAACACCTTTAAGCCGGCAATAGCTTTAGTAGCCTAGCGCTGGGAGTCGTTGAAGTATGAGGGCACGGTGATAACTGCATTTTTCACAGTCGCTCAGAGGTCGGTCTCTGCGATCTCCCGCATCTTTGTGAGAACCATGGCTGATATTTGTTCAGCAGCAAACTGTTTTTCTTGATCCTTGTGGATTACCACAATCTTAGGCTTCCCACCTGGACCTTCAATGACCTTGAATGGTCAGTGCTTGACATCCCTTTGAACAGAATCCTCTTTAAATCTCCTTCCAATTAACCACTTTGCATCTGCAAATTGACCCCAAGTTATCTAGAGTATTAGTTAATTTCAATCACACTACTATTATATCTTATTATTTCTCAAAAGGATAGTTTCAGCTGGAGTTGAGTGACTGAGTTGTAAATTGAAAGGAAAACTAATGAAAATGGTTTGAAAACTTTGAGTTTTAACGATAAAGACAAAATAAAGGGTAAAGTGAATAGTACCAGGATTGACTTTTTAGTGTAAAAATGTGGTTTTTCATTAAAATGAATAGTACGAGGAGCTTTTCGTTAAAGTTCCATAAATTGAAATGGAATGAACAAGGAAACAGTAAACTACTGATCATTTATTCCTACCAAAGATTGTGTTGGACGGGTTTCTCCAGATTTGGTTATATGCATCATCGCCTGTCAACCTTTTACCTTCGGCGAATGTAACATAGGATCGAGTTGTTCTGTTACCATGATCATTCGCTATGATTTCTGCATGATCTTTCTGCCACACTGCGACACAAGAATATGTTGTGCCCAGATCAATTCCGATTACATGGTCTTTCTGCCATTATTAAGTTCTTAAAATATTACATATATTGAATGATGCTCTTGTCAAAAGATGAGCAAGATCTTAAATGATTGCAGAAACTATATGTCGAATTATATAGTTTAGGCTAAATCGCCAAAATGGTCTCTGTGATTTGCATAACTCATCACTTTGGTTCCTGAGATTCCAAATCGATAAAAGTGGTCCCTGAGATTGTCCATCATCCATCATTTTGTCATTTAGTTAAAAACTTCGTTAAGTGTCCCGGAGCTCTTAGCTGGAAGTTTGAGCAATTTTCAAAGCTTCATAACTCAATCGTTTCTTAACCAAATTCTACCCATAATATATTAAAATGAAGATAGGAAAGTGTAGAATAAGATCATACCTATTTCAAAGCCCAATGGTTGCCGGAGATGGCCGGAAAATAACTTCAAAGTTGACTGGTCCGAGTGAAAACTTGAAAACTCGCCGGAAACTGGGTAAACTTTAAACGTTCATAACTTCTTCAATACTCAACAAAATAAGTGATTCAAAAATGAAAATCATACTTCTCGACGAGACGAAGAGAATGGTTCCATTTTTGGCCGCTAACTCACCGTGGTTTTGCCGGAAAACGGCTCAAAAGTGGCTGTCTTGGTCTCGAGTTAGCCACTTTCGAACCGTTTTACGGCCAAAACAAGGAGAGCTAGCCATCGAAAAAGGTACCATTCTCTTCATCTCGTCAAGAAGTATGATTTTCGTTTTTGAATCACTTGATTTTGTTAAGTATTGAAGAAGTTATGAACGTTTAAAGTTTACCTAGTTTCCAACGAGTTTTCAAGTTTTCACTCGGACCAGTCAACTTTGAGGCTATTTTATGGCCATCTCCGACAACCATTGGGCTTCGAAATAGGTATGATCTTATTCTACACTTTCCTATTTTCATTTTGATATATTATGGGTCGAATTTGGTTAAGAAACGATTGAGTTACGAAGCTTTGAAAATTGCCCAAACTTCCGACCAAGAGCTCCGGGACACTTAAGAGAGTTTTTAACAGAAGGACCAAAATGATGGATGGTGGACAATCTCATGGACCACTTTTATCAATTTGGAATCTCAAGGACCAAAGTGATAAGTTATGTAAATCTCAGGGACCATTTTAACTATTTACCCTATAATTTACATGTGGAAGATTTTAAATTAAAATAATTGAAAAGTCTACTCAATATACGTCCATACTACAATCGTGAGCGTCCGCGGGGCACCCTATCATGTAGAAAAGGGCCTCATCTGTCATGCGTGTGTAATGAATTAGAAAGAAAGTCTAGTGTCATCCCTTCGGTACAATATCTGGCCAACAACAATACCATTATACCAGTCCCTTGCACAACGGTATAATATGTGTACCGGAAATATTGTATTGGTTTTATCATTTAACTGTGTTATAATATGAGTGAATGATATAATTAATATGTTAGAAAAATTACACTTGGAGTATACTTTTAATACTTAATTTTATATTGAGACAATACTTTTTAAACATTTTAAGGAAACACAAAAGTTAATATATGATACCATTGTTTTTTTTTTATCTAAACTGTAAGTTACAAAAATACCTTTTATAATTGTAAAGTTTTTTCACACTTCTATCTTGTGAGACCTTGAAATTTTAGAAGTGTTTTTATGAACTTTGGAGTATCTACGAATTTTACAATTTCTAGTTCATTTTAAATGGGTGATAATTTTACTTGAGTTCAAAGATTATTTTGAGGTAAAAAGATGAAAGTGGACGACATTACGAGCTCGTGGCATCTTTTGGATTAATTTTCAGAGCTAGAACGAACTTACAATGAGACTTTAAATCTTGCTGATTGAGAAATGCCACGTGGCAGCCAAAGATTGGCTAGCCTTGAGCAAAGGGTATGCTGGTTGTTATCTAAGAATCAGGATCCTCGCCGAATCTTTCCATAGGGATCCTGCAATCTTGTCCGTTTATTTTATATCATGCGGTCAGTTTTCGTTAAGTACTATTTATATTTGAATTTTAAATCTTAAATTTTAAATAATTTTTGACCGCACAATATACGATGAACGGATATGATTGTGTGATCCCTACGATCCCTAGGAAATTGATCCGGAGAGGATCCAGGTGCTGGTGGGTTATCTAATTGCACCATTTTATTACATGAGGAGTTGGGATTGGACCCAAAGAAAAAGGAATAAAAAAATAGAAGAAAGATCAAACCTAAAGCACAGTGCGAAGAGAAGAAAATTTTCCCTTCAATCTTTCGAAATTCATAACTTTCAATCCGGGAATCCGATTGAGGAACGATTTTCTGCTACATGCTCAGTGAATCGAACCCAACGTTCAAAGGTAAATTTTGAGGATTATTACTTAAGTTTGAATAATTCGTTCAGATTGGGATTTGTGACTAATTAGACTCAAATCTTCGATTTCAAGCTGCTCTTGCATGATTTGAGGGTTTTGAAGTTTATTTGATGACTGGAGAACGATTTCTGAGAACTAAGGTAAAGATTTACACATGATCAGATTGCTGGGATTTTATACAAGTTTCATATGAATGATATATAGAGAAATATGATGATTGATTCGAAATATTTCGAATTTGGACTTTAAGGAACGTTTGTATGGAACAAATGAGTTGTAATATTGATGGATTGTGTTTTGGCTTGGAATATATGTTGAAATTCTGGGAAAAACAGACCTCAAAGCCACTGGTTTTCATACCAAGGACTGATCTGCGAAAACAGGTTTGGTATTGGGGCAATTATGTAATTTTGAGAAAGTTTAGGGGCCAAAGTGCAATTATCAAATTTTTGGGGACCTATTTGAAATAATAAAAGTTCAAATACAGAATTTTTATTCTGGTTAAGTGAAGGTCCCTATTGGTTACAGTTGTTGTTATGGGAATAAAGTTTAGTCATTATATATGGACATATAGTGATATATTGTAATTATTGAACTAGGGACTCCAATTACTCGCGGTGCTTGTGTTTAATCGAGGTATTGGTGAGGAATATTGCTTGCTTGGCTTGAAGACCAAGTAGGGGGATCCTCACTTACCCTAGTTATGGAATTTTGTGAATGTACGTATATGTAAATATACGAATGCCTGTGAAAGTTGCATATATTTTGCTGTGATAGAACCATGAGAAAAAATGGTTTTATTTTATATCATGATATGCATGTTGTTTTATGTTACAAATTAAAGTGATGACTTGAGAGTGAAAGGGGCATAGCGACAACCTTGGGTTTCGATCCCCTAAACCTCCGAAAGGGCTACTACGAAGGGATTAGTACCGCTACCTTTCTAGGAGAGGTACTAGGATATCTAAGAGTAGAGCATTAAAGGACACTCTCGCTACACCTTACCATAAGTATATTCGTTCGGAGTTGGTCCAAGTAAAGGGGTAGTTGGTCATTGGACCGGTCATCAGGCATGTAGCGATTTATTGGGATCCCTGTTTTCTTTTAAAAAGGAAATTGTGTGAGCATACAATCTATTTTCAAAACTAAACAGAGCTTTTGTTGTGCATCAATCATTTTTCTATAGTATATATAGTGTCATATACTATTTTCAAACCTAGCTGAGGTGGATTCCCTGAGGGGGAGCGATGAACGTTTTGTGATGCTCATCCCTACTTTATTACAGGACCAGTGCACCTACAAATAGACGATCTGGACTAAAGTCGGGACAAGCATTGTTGTTACTTGTCAACTTCTTAGTCACTCATTGACTTTCCACAGGTTTTTGGTTCGTACATATGCTTGATTCCCTTATCGTCTTGAAGGAATCTTGTGTAGCCAAACTTAGCGCTTTGTACTTTCCAAATCGTACTAAAGAGTTGGTTTAATATGATAATTACCTTAAACTCTTTGGTTTTGCTGTAGATTGTGAAGTTCTTTTCCTATGTAAAAATTTTATCCAAATTTAGTTGCCCTTTTACTCTTCGTTTTACCAAAATGATTTCCGATTCCGTACGGCTTAAAAATAAATTATTTTATTCCTCTTAAATAGCCTTATGTTCTATTAAGAATGTAGTGCTACAATGTTTGATTTTAACACTATAGTATTGCGTTACTAACAAAGCGTGGCACTGTAACGTGCCCTTTTTTAGGGCGTGACATATCTCCTTCAACTGGTCATTCTCTCTCTGCAATTCCCTCACGCGTCGTCGCCTTCACATACAAAACCCATTGCCTCCTTGTCCACACGCTCAATCCTGGCGATAAAGGATTGGCCTCCTTCCTCGTACGGCTCCATCTACGCCCCTCCCCGCCACCTCCTCTACTCCGTCATTACCACCCCCAATTATACCTCCACTGCAATTGGCTCCAAGCTCCGCAAAACCAGACTGCTGCTGCCGCTGCTGCTCTCAACCGGAGGAGCAGCACAAGTGGTGCTCTGGCGTACTACCAGACTCAACAACCGCAGGCGCAGTTGCATAAGCCCAAGCTTCAGCAGCCTTCTGCTTACGAAGACGGCGTTTCTGTAGAAGGCTCCAATCGTGAAGCTGAGTTGTAGTCGCATCCGGTGAGATTTTTATATGTGAATTGTGTGCTCGTGGAGTTGTTAATTGGGAAATCCGTGTGTTTACCAAAGTGTGAATTGGTAATTGGGTTTCAATTAGGTGTTGAATTGTAAACATTAACTCTCTAAACCCTCTATCCTGACACTGATGCAACGCCAAAAAAATCAAAAGATTGATCATCAAACTGCAGAAGCACAAGGTTTATATATTGAACAACACATGATATACACACACACACACACACACACACACACACACACACACACACAAATACTTTCCAATTACGTTTTTTTATAAATTATATATGTCTTTAATTTGTTTTATTGATATCATCACGTCCATGGGTTTGTTTAGATGTAAATAAATGGATCGGTTTGGTACTAGAAGAGAAGCAGATGATGAACGGGTTCAATCATCTTGTTCCAAGACAATTTATAAATATGGGAAGGGCTGAGAAAGATGAGCTTTCAGAGTGTTCTCACGAAGGCTGCAAAAGATTGTTTCGGGTCGCCCCTTCAAAACGACATGGTCGAGTCCGTGGAGTGCTGCACGAGTACTAGTCATGTTCACTAGGATATTAGTGGAAGAAGTAGTACTGCTGGGAGAAAAGATTGCCCTGACTAAGAATTTCATGGGTAAATTTCTAAGAAGGTTCCCAAGTTGATAAGCACTAGGGAAGTGGATCAACCCTCATCTGAAACCATGTCCATGATTAAAAAAAAAGGGTCGTGTTTCAGTTTGAGCATGATTTGAAGCTTCCATGGTATGATACCAGCTACCTTGACATCTGCTTGACTAATATGTAGTGTGTATCTACATATGAAATGTTACTTCACTCGGAAAATATTCTCTCTAGGCTATCTAATTTGTCAATTGCGTACTTATTTCATAGGTCAAGTTGATATTTAACAACATTAATCTTTATTTCAACTTGAATTTTAGTAGCGTGATCATGAATTTTTTTTCAATTGTGTTGTATTGATGACATAACGCATCTAGTTTGCAAATGCTTTGAAAATGAAACCAAAAGCATTTGAAACCGAACCGAACCGCAACTAAATAGTTTGGTTCCATTTTGGTTTAAGCTTCAAAACCGCATTGAACCAAATCACAAAAAATTCGATTTCGATTTCAATTTCACCCCAAACCGAACCGAACCAAATCATGTTCACCCCTATACTCAAGGGCATTTCAAGTACGCATTTACCAATAAGAAAATCACTTTAGCGTGTCAAGACTTAAGGTGGGGAGTTTTCCAACCACGTGGGGAGTTTTCCAACCACATTTTCCCTCTCGTTATGGAAATAGTATATGATGGAGTGTTTGTGGTAAATAAGGTCAGTTCTCTTTAGGGGTGCAATTTGGTTGGGCCAACCCGAACCCGCCCATGTTCAACCAGACTTTAAACCCAAACAAGCGGGTTTTTTTTATAGTTATAACTCGTCCGAACCCAACCCGATTTTAACCTGTTCATTGATTGGGTTGTGTTGTGTTGATCATTTGTCCAACCCAATCCAACCCGACCCAACCCGATTAACCAAACTCGATTGGGTTGAGCTGTGCAACATGCTTCTTAATGACCTTTGCACATTCGTGGAGGATTCACTAGTGACTTTTGATGGATTATGATAGAAAAATGCATGGAGTTGCATAAAGCAATTGTTTTTCTGGCAGCCACACTTTGATTTTTTGCAGGAGCTTCGAAGGACAAGACTTGAGTTGGGTACTAGCTTTGAACAATGAAGTGTTCCTCTCTTCTTCTTTTTTCTTTTGGTACTAACTTTGGTATTTCTTGTATTTTAATTCAAACTTTGCATGAACCCGATTAAAACTTGAAAAAGTTGGGCAACCCAAACCCGCCCAAGTTCAACCCGAACCTGACTAAACCCGAACCCGAATCCGAATGAACCCGATTAAAAACCAACCCGAACCCGAACCCGAATTGTAAAAGTTGGGTTGACCTTCTAACCCGTCCAACCCGCCCGAGTTGCACCCCTAGTCCTTCATCGCCAGGAATGAAGGTGTGGAGAAGGAGGCAATGAGTTTTGTATGTGAAAGCGACGACGCGTGAGGGAATTGCAGAGAGAATGACCAATTGAAGGATATAGAAGTGTGAAAAGACTTTACCATTCTAAAGGGTATTTTTGTAACATACAATTCAGATAAAAAAACCAATGGTGTCATGTATTAACTTTTGTCTTTCATTAAAATATTTAAAAAGTGTTGTTTCAGGATAAAATTAAGTATTAAAAGTTTACTTGTAATTTTTTCAAAAAAAAAAAAAATATCAATTCCTAAAAAAATGAAAATTAAAGGAAAATATTTTGAAAATTAAATTATCGTACTTTCTTGCCATCATTACACGTATATATTATATATACAATGCATGGCCCTCATTTTTTATTGTATTTTCCTTTCATTTTCTTCTGACACCATCACAAATCTTCATAATTTTTCTTATTTTTTATTATATTTTCTTTTCCTGGGTACCAGCAACTTTCACTCATCCTTTTATTTTTTATTCTTTTCTCTCTTCCCACTTTCTCCAAGTATGGGTGAGGCGTTGGTGCCTCCCTCGGGAAGAAAGAAAAAGAAAAAGGTGCATGCAAGCATTTGACAAAATTATCCCTGCATTTTTTATGCATTTTTTTCGGCTGTTTTTTATTCCAAGTAATCAATGTTTCAAGTGCAGATAAACAACTCTGCCCAAGAAAAAGAAAGTCCAATATGTAAACTAAATAAACAATATTAGATCATGCTAGAAGAAATCAGTCGATATTCTACGTAATTGTGAGATATTAATTATAAAAAATAAAAAAAAATTATGACAAAAAAAAAAATCTTTTTTCATGAAAAAAGTGCTCGCACATTATTTTGTGCAATATTTTGGACTGCTTTTGAATTTTTTGTTTGAGGAGCGTTTTTGTCCTACTATTTTTGGTGAAGCCCGGGACCCAAAACTGGGCTTCCTGCTTTATATATAGAAGATTTATTGACTTGGTAATAAACCACCACACATTTTTCAAATTAAGATGATCAACTCGCCATAGTACTTCACCTCTCCAGCTTGGATCTCCTAGCCTTTTAATCTCGCGGTGGTACTTCCATGGCCGGAGAGAACATGGGACCAGCAGTACTGGTTCCAATCAAACTCACGAGTGATAATATATATGGCTATCAACAGTGGAAATCTTCTTCTCTTTCATATTTTCGTAACCATAATCTTCTTGGAATCATTGACGGAACAGAGACTCGTCCTGATCAGCAACTTCATTCTTCTGAGTTTGTTAATTGGAGTAACAGAGATCAAAAGGCTCTTGAATGGCTTAGAAACACTGTGTCTATAGATCTCCACCACCGTGTCACGGCCGGCGCCGACTCTTCACGAACGGTGTGGAGAAACCTCGAGAAACACTTCGACGGTCTCCCTCTTGCTTACATCTATAATCTCAAAAGTGAACTAGAAAATGTAAAGAAAGACACAGCCATGTCGATGAATGACTATCTGCAAAAGATCTTCCATCTGGTGCGAATGCTTGCAGATGCCGGTGCTCATGTGGAACCTTGGGACTTACTTTATCTACACATCCTGACGGGACTGCCAAAGGAGTACCGTACAAGAATAGAAAACTCTAATCCACGTACTTTCCAAGAGGTGCAATACTTGTTGTTGAAACAGGAAGAGGAAATACATCTGCTGAATGAACAGCGGAGATATACAAATACTGCCAGTAATCAAGCGACGAGGCCGCCTCCATATACTGTTTCTGGCAGTGTTGTTGTCGCTCCCAATTTGCATCATCCTTCTCTCCCTCATGATAAGGGTGGCGGAGAAGAAGAGCATGCGGTCGGTATCGATCTGGGAACAACGTATTCCTGCGTGGCCGTGTGGCAGAAAGATCATGTAGAAACCATTCTGAATGATTACGGTAACAGGAAAACTGCATCATATGTTGCATTTACAAACACTGAGGAGGCGATGATAGGCGATGCGGCATTTAACCAAGTTGTGAGAAACACCGCCAACTCGATCTTTGGTATGTAGAATTTGAATGATCAGCTTATCCTATCCTATCGTAAAATTATGTACTGTTAGTTTCTTTTTTAGTTCTCTTGACTGATCGATATTTGTTTGGTTTTAATAACTAATTAATTTGCAGTCTGGAGGGATCACTCAAATTACCTTTAGAGAATTACTTTGTAAAACCCACATCACATTATATTTTAATGATCAAAACCATCATTATTGCAAGGGTAATGCTAGAGGGACCAAATTTATAAATTAAATTTTGTAAATCAAATGATATAGTTATTGATGATTGAATTATTACTTAAATATTTATTAATGTGCTTATTTTTTATTGATGACACATTATTTAGTTTGTAAATTTAATTTAAAAATCTAGTCTCCTTAATTAACATTATCTTTATTGTAAATAATTAAATACTAGAAATCATTAGGACATTTATTTGTAAACAAAACATAGACGCACACAGTTGAAGAGAACAATAAAATAACAACCGTTTACATATATTGATTTTTCTTTGAAAAGAAATTCAAGTGTGTTACTATTATTATTACTAGCTAGTACAGGCCTACACATTTTGTGTTTATGAACACTTTTTATTTTTGTTTTTAAAATGGGAAGGAGAGAGGGAGAGAAAGGACGTGGGTTGGAGTGGGCTTGAGAGGTTTTTGTTTTTTTTGTTGTTGTTTTTTTTTTTTTTTTTAATACTAGATATATCTTAACATCACCCGTAGGTGACGTTTCAATAAAAAACAGTTTAATTTTGTTTTGTAAAATTACATTATTGCCCATCATTTTTTTTTGTGTGATAGAAGACTAAATAGTCTTTTTAACATTTTTTGGTTGACAATGAGAGTTCTATTAATATAGGTAATTTAGATTAGTATTATATTAATTATTATTATTATTATTATAATTTATTTGTTGATGATCATGATGATGATGTTGCTGTTGTTATTATTATTTAGGGTTTTAATGAAAAGGCTTAACAAAATTTTAAAGAAAAACACTTAATAAACTTTTATTTATAATAATGACAAAAAAAGAAAATTTGATATAAGTCTAATTTATTTGAGCTAATATTAAGAATAGTCCAATTTATTAAAATAAGTCTAATCCCTTAAGATTAAGATTATTTATTATCAATAATTATCTCATTAATAATTAGATTTACCGTACAAAATACATTTATTCCTAATTATCTCTTTAATTATTTCTTCTAATTTCTTTATTTATTTTTTGTTATTTCTTGTTCTTCTTGTTCATGCTCTAAACCCCATTTATGGATTTTATTCTTAATTTTTATAATCAGCCTATATCACCAGTTAATTGTATTTCTATATGACAGATTTTTTTTATATTCTTTATAATACACCTGTATAATGTGTATTGCTTGTAGGTATATTATGTTTTTGTTCCTTTTAGTTAGGTTTTACATATCATGTATAGGTGTTATACATTAATATATTTGTTACTTGAGTTAAGGTCGTATGTTCTACATATGAATTGATGTTAGTATATTAGTTTTTTTTGTTAAAAAGTATTAAGTAGATTTATTGGAATTGGAAGATGCATGAAATTAGAAGATTTTAATTTTTTGTAATATTTTTAGAAAAAATGAAAAATGAGTATAAAAGAAATAAAAATGGAGAAAAGATACTGTTGGACTTAACCTAATAATAGGTGGCGATATTTTCATAAATAAGTTAAACTTTTGTGGCACCAATTGTTTCTACATAATTAGGTCAATTGTTTCTTAATCTTAAGAATTCTCTAAGAAACAATAATCTAATAATGTAGAAACAGTTCACCTTTTAAGTAATTTGAAATAATAATGTAAAAGTGCGGCCAAAATTTAACTTATTTACAAACATGCCACGGCCACTTTTTTTTCTTTATTATTAATAAAAATTCATTAGGTGTTTTTTTATTAAAAAGAATTTTTGGGCCATTTTATTACTTTCCCTTATTAATAACAATTTCCTATCCAACTTTGCTTGGATCAATTTGCAGATACAAAACGATTAATTGGAAGAAGATTTAGTGAAGATTCTGTTCAAAGTGATATGAAGCTTTGGCCATTCAAGGTCACTCAAGGTTCGGATGACAGGCCAATGATTGTGGTTACCCGCAATGGTGGCGAAGAGAAACAAATTGCTCCTGAAGAAATCTCATCCATGATTCTGGAAAAGATGCGTAAGATTGCTGAGACTTATCTAGGCTCACCTGTGAAAAATGCAGTCATCACTGTCCCTGCTTACTTCAACGATTCCCAGCGTCAGGCTGTAAAGGAGGCTGGAGTGGTTGCTGGCCTAGATGTAAAGTGTGTTATTGACGAACCAAGTGCTGCTGCCCTTGCTTATGGCCTTCACAAGAAGACCGGTTGGAATAGCAGCAGAAATGTGATGATATTTGATTTGGGCGGTGGTAGTTTAGGTGTCTCCTTGGTTACCATGAATACTTCAGGGACATTTCAAGTCATGGCAACGGGTGGAGATGGTCACCTTGGCGGCGAAGACTTCGATAACAGAATGGTCAATTATTGCGTTGAGGAATTCAAAAGTAAGAGTAAATTGGACGTGAGCAAAGACTTCAGAGCGCGTAGGAGATTAAAGAATCAATGTGAGAAAGCAAAAAGGAGACTCGCATTTGAGTCTGACTTTGACATTGAAATTGATTGTTTGTGTGAAGGTAAAGATTTCAACATAACATTTACCCGTGACATGTTTGAACAACTTAACAAGGATTTATTCATCAAGTGTATGGAGTCAGTGGAGAAGTGTTTGCGGGATGCTAGCATGGACCCAAGTAGCGTCGATGATGTTCTTCTTGCTGGTGGCTCTTCTAGAATTCCAATGGTGCAACAACTATTACAACAGGCTTTCAAAGGGAAGGAGCTGTGCAAGGGCATTAATCTGGATGAGGCAATGGCACATGGTGCAGCTGTTCAAGCTGCAATCTCCTGTGGGAATGGAAAGGGGAAGCTTCAAGACTACATTACTCTTTCAGATGTCACTCCTTCGCCAGGGGCAACTCCCTTGGCAGATGCAAATGATACGACGGCACGGGGCAAACCACATTCATGGACCAACCCCTTTTCTTCGATATTTGGTAGTAGCAAATGATCCTGTTGCAGGATTGGCTTTCTCGCAGCCTATTCTTCCATGAGGGAGAACTTGGACTAGCAGCCGCTTTCCTGCACCATACAAAGTTTTCCTCCGTTCTTATAGTGAATAAACTATGGCATTCTGATTTGGGTGAAGATTTTGGATATTTTGATGGATTAAGTTATTTTGTATTTTTGTAATAACGAGTGATTAGTTACGGTTATAGACCAAAATAAAGAAGTGTTTAGTTACTTAGAGTTGTTTGGAGGAGGTTATCCCTCCGAAACTCTTTGTTTAGTATATGTTCTCTCAAGGCTTGTTTAATACAATTTTAGTTTCTATATGTTTAGTTATTTGTGAGCTTTTACAGAAAGTTTTGTAAAAAGAAGCAAGGGAAAACATGTAGGAGAATTGAGGAATGGAAAATGAAGAGGGAGGAGGGAGAAATGAAGTTCAATATATAAACAAATTTTTGGCAGTCCACATACATTTCTTCGGAAAGTGATTTTCGCATACTTTTTTTTTAGGAAAACTAATGAAAAGGGCTAGAAAATTTTGAGTTTTAACGATAAGGACAAAATAAAGGGTAAAGTGAGTAGTACCAGGATTGACTTTTTAGTGTAAAAATGTGGTTTTTCGTTAAAGTGAACAGTACTTGGAACTTTACGTTAAAGTTCCCTTTTTTTTTCTCTCCTTGCACAATTATGTTTAATTTTAGATATTAGATTGAAAACTGGCTCCTTATTCTTTGGGATAGGTGAATAAATGCCCTTTAGTACGCTTGACATAAGTTTACAAGGTGGCTATTTCCATTAGTGAGTAGTATAAGGAAAATTTTATTCGAACTCATATTTTGTATCTCAACACCCAGCTTACTTTTTATACCCATATTGTATTTGATTTATTTATCATTATCTCTTTACACCCAACATTATTTCCGAAACCGTATTTACTTATCAAAACTCAACTCAACCAAACTTCCTTTTACACTCAACTCAATCTACTTAAAAATAAAAAATAAAACCCTAACGAGTCCATCATCTCTATGGAGCAAAGCCCTTTCTCTATCTCTTTAAAAATCCTTCCATCTCCCATGGTTGTCATTCTGCACCCCCATCTACTTCTCCGTAGTCATCCACACCTCTTCCTCTTCCTCTTCCTTCATCATCATTTGACATCTCTAAATATGTATATATGTATATATTAAGCACTCAGTCGTTGCAAGATTTTGCATCACTTTGTCTTCATTTTTAATATGTATATATTAAGCACTATTTTTATGGGACTGCATTTTTACTTACCATCCCCAAGTGGTGATAATGCGCACAAGTTTATTTATCACTGTTAGTTGCGTTTAATTAAAATTGAGATTGTATTTATCTACTACACAGATCTCAAAATTTAAATTTATCTAATAATAATAAATAAAGTTGTGAGCATTACCTTCTCTCATGATTTTTAACATATGCAGCTTGTCAAAGTCGATGTAGAAAAAGATAAATGGAACGTAGATGTACGTAAAATAAAAAATAAAAACTTTAGCTTTTTTTTTCTTGATTTATATCTTTTGGCTTTAACTTTAACTTTAGCTTTATTTATTTCCTTTCCAAATAGCATCTTTTAGTTAAAAAAGACAGAGGAAAATGCTTTTTCTTTAGCTTTAACTTTAGCTTTTTCTTTTTATTTATTGATTAGGAAGATCTTTCAAGAATAAGAAAAAGGAAAGGACTGACTTATTTTTAGCTTTAGCTTTAACTTTGTCTTTTTATGTATGGTTCATGTGGTGGTACTTATATGATTCAAAACTTTTGTGCCTGGGCTTTGAAAAAGAATATTCCACAAACAAAAAATCATTACTTAAGGCTAACGACTCATCCACAACTAAAATATTTCCTAGATTCGCCACTAATGTCACATATTCGAGATTTAACAGTAAGTTTTTCTTTGTTTTTTTTTTGTTTTTTTTTTCTTTCATTTTTGGGTTGTTAAATCAATAACTTACGATGCGTTTTATTTTATATATCTTTTAACTAAATTATTTTGTGGCATTTTTAGATATGTCCGCGATGGACGTATTTTCCCTTCTGAATGCGGTTGAATTTGTAAGCAGCCTACCTAATCAGTAGGCTTTTTTTCCCTCCTGTGTGACTTTGCAAGGATGGTGACCTCTTTCTACGAAGACGAAGACTTCGAGTTGAAGACGAAGACGAAGACTTCCAGTTTAGGGAGCAGACTTCCAGCCGTATTATGATTTTTGTTTCTTTTATTTTGTTTTTTAAAGGCAAAGAATTCCAGTTTTTCTATTAAAGACAGAGACTTTCCAAGTCTTTCTGTTTTCCAACTTGTACGTGGCGCATGCGATAACCAAGTCGCAGTATGGGTTTGTTGTTGTCATGCATGATCCTTTTTTTTCTTTTTTTTAGTTTGGTATTGATATGCTTTAAAAAAAAATATTATTGAGTGTTTGGTAAAAAAAATTTTAGTGAATATGTTAAATGACTAAAAATAATATGGTTTTAAATTTGATATAATAAGCCAAAGAGAATAATTTAGGGGCAATGATTGTAATTTTGTAAAATATGGGAGGTACATTTATCATTTGAAATTTCATTAAATGGGTACTGTTTACTATGCTTTGAAAAAAAAAAGTTTTTTTTTTATTTTTTATTTTTTATAAGTATGGTGGGCATGCTTCTACTTTTCTACTGTCATTACCAACAGTTTTTTTTTTTTAAATCACCTTTTTTTTTACCAAACACATTTGGTGTTCCAAATTTTTTAATAATATGCTTTTTAGAAGCACTATAACCCCAAACAGCCCTTAGGACTTGTGGGCTATTCTTTTTACTCTCTCTCATTATATTTTGAAGAAATTGTAGCAATGGTCGTTCAATTTTAATCTAATTGGAGTAATGGTCCCTCAACTAAAAATTCATAACCATTGATCCCTTAACTCTTCAAAACATGCAAATATGGTCATTTTGGTCAACTCCGTTCGAACTTCCGTGAAAATGAGTCATAAGCCACACACATGAGGCTGAATCAAGGAGCAAATATGGAAAACAAAATGAGAAAAATTGTAGCAATAGTCCCTAAATTTTAACCAAATTGGAGAAATTGTCCCTCAACTTTAACCTAATTGGAGAAATGAAAATATTAAAACTGTTACTGAATACTAACCACTGTTCTAAAAATCCTAGGTGGTGCTAGGCGACTGGCCACCGCCCTGATTAATCTATAGGCGTTTGAAAATTAAGAAAGGTCTAGGCGCCCACTTAGACCAGCCTAGGTTGCGACTCTTACTTAGACAGAAAATAAATAACTTTCATTTTGCATTTTATAGCCTCTATATTCCTATCCGTGGTAGAAAAATGGCTACGTCCATTAGAATTTTTGGTACGATCTAGTGGTATTCCTCTTTTCTAGTAAGTGAGAGGTCTTAGGTTCGATTCTCGCCAAAGGAGAATTTGAACTACATTATTGCTAGCACATTGTGAGGCTAAGCCCATCCCCTCCCTTTAGTGCAAATAATATCGTTTGGTATATATAAAAAAAAAAAAGAATATTTTCAAGAGTATATATTTATGAGATACAAAAGTGTTCGGACAAAAAATCACCTTACATTGAACTGTGGCTAAAATGTAAATTGCCTCTGCACGTTTTAGTGGTGAACTCAAGGTAAGCAGTTTTTATTGTGAACCAAAACTTCAGAAAATGATCTAACCTGGATGTATAATTGAGTTTATGAATTTTAATGGGTTAAATTCATAAATATCTCTACTGCATGTGGATTTAATATCGTAGTATCTTTTAGCCTCTATATATTGGTATCTGTGGCAAAAAATAAGTACCTCCATGAGAACATTTTGTATATCGATGAATATTTTCAATTTGGGTATTTATTAGATGCCAAAAATTATAAGTCTATTCGCGAAAGTCTAAGTCAAGCTGAATAGTACTAATTAGTAATCCAACATGTGCATGATGTTTGCTTATAACCATGGCATGAAGGAACAAATGTATATGTTTCATGCATGACTCGGAATAGTATTAGTCATTGTGAGATTTTGCATCACTTTGTCTTTATTTTTAATATGTATGTATTAAGCACTATTTTTATGGGACTGTATTTTTGCTTACCACCCTCAAGTGGTGATAATGCTCACGACTTTATTTATTATTGTTCATTGAGTTTAATTAAATTTTGAGATTGTATCTATCTACTACACAGATCTCAAAATTTAAATTCATCTAATAATAATAAACTAGCATATGGGCACACACAAAGTGTGTGAGAAATTTTTTTGTTTTTGTTTTTGAAATAGAAGGAGAGAGGAAGAGAGTGATGGAGAATGTGGGCGTGGGAAATTTTTTATTTTATTTTTAATTAGAGATATGTTAGGATTACATGTAGGTGAGGCTTTGAAAAAAAACAGCAAAATTTGGTTGTGTGAAATTACATTTCTGCCCCATATTTCTTATTCATATTCTGTTTTAATTAGAGGGTTAAACTGGTAATTTCATAGGATTTTGGTTGATAATAAGTGTTTTATTAATTAGTAGAGATAGAGTTGTGAGCATCACCATCACGTCAATATTTTATATTTTTATTTTTTTTGGTTTTATTATCTCTATTAAAAAATTAATATAAAATGTTGACGTGGCTTAACCGTGACTGCACAAATTAGGAGCGCATGGAAGTGCACCACAACTAGGAGGGCAGACAATCTGCCTCCTGCACAATCATGTTTAGTTTTGGATATTAGATTGAAAACCGGTTCCTTATTCTTTGGGATAGGTGAATAAATGCCCTTTAGTACGCGTGACATAAGTTTAGAATGTGGCTATTTCCATTAGGGAAAATTAGAATCCCCTACAGTTTTTCTATATATTTGTGCTTTTTTAATATTTGATTAAAGTGCTTTGACCAATAGTCACCTTTATTTTTTAAAATTAAAATAATTTTTGAATTTATCATTTTATCTGCATGATGCACTTTTCCTTATTTAGTAGAGATATTAGTAATTAAACTATATTTTCTCTTCTTCCAAATATGTTTTTTCGATAACAGATTTTTTATTTTTTATTTTTTGTTATGCAAACATTTAATATTATTTTTTTCCAAATGATTTTTTTCTTTTTCAAATAGTTGGTGATCAACATAAAAGCTCCGTGTAATTTTTTCAATTTTTTTGTGAAATTATATTTTTTTTCTTTTTTTAAGTATAGTTGTTAACGAATTATTATTAGATACAATACATTACGTATATATTATTTGTGGCTACGTTTGAATTTACAAAAATCATTAATTGATATGTTTATTTGCAATTTTGGTACGTTTGATTTGATACATATTGTTAATATTGGTACGTTTTATTTTGTACACATTGTGTATTGGTACGTTTATATTATTCTCAATCCTATTTTCTCTTAACGTACTAAAAGAAAAACTCATTTCGGTATGTTTAATTTTGGGGGATTTAAAAATATTTTAAACTATTTTGGAAAGAAAATATCTTAAATCGTAGATAATTATTGCTAAATTGTAGCATTATTGTGAAAATAAATTGAATCTAACCAACTTTTTTTTTTTTTTTTACAATTATCTCTAACGGAGGAGAGTGTAATCAAAAGGCTAGATTATAGGAAATTTGTTACAATATAATGTGCATATAGCACCAAAATTATGACAAAAAATGTTTAATCAAATCACTAAAAGGCATAGATGTTTGATCTAGAAAATTCAAAACTGAGGCACCTATATCAAAAGATCCCTTTCCATTAGTGAGTAGTATAAGGAAAATTTTATTCGAACCTATATATTGTATCTCAACACCCAGCTTACTTTTTATACCCACATTGTATTTGATTTATCTATCATTATCTCTTTACGCCCAAAATTATTTCCGAAACCGCCCTGACTTATCAAAACTCAACTCAATCAAACTTCTTTTTACACCCAACTCAATTTACTTAAAAAAAATAAATAAATAAAACCTTAACGAGTCCATCATCTCCATGGAGCAAAGCCCCTTCTCTCTCTTTAAAAATCCTTCCATCTCCCATGGTTGTCATTATGCACCACCATCTACTCCTCCGTAGTCATCCAAACCTCTTCCTCTTCCTTTTCTTCATCATTTGATATCTCTAAATTTCTAGAGCACTAATTAGCTTAATAATTGGTATGCGTTCAATTGATTGGTTCAATTTTTACATATTGATTCCTTTTTCTTTCAATTAAATGAGCTTTTGGTTAGAGTGTTTCATGAGTTTGGTATGTTTCAATTAAATGAGCATCTTATGGCCTCTATATTCCTATATGTGGTAGAAAAATAGGTACGCCTATGAGCACTTTTTGTAGATCAATGAATATTTTTAACTGTGGATATTTATTAGATACAAAAGTTGCGGACAACAATTCACATTACATTGAACTGTGGCTAAAAAGTTATCGCCTTTGCACGTTTTATAGGTGAACTCATAGGTAAGCAGTTTTTATTGTAGACCAAAACTTCGGGAACTAATCTAATCCGGATGCATGTATAATTGAGTTCATGCATTTTAATGATTAAACTGATAAATATTCATATGGATTTAATATCGTAGTATCTTATAACCTCTATATGCCACAGAAGTTGCGAACATAAATTCACAATACTTAGAACTGTGGTTAAAAAGTATATCGCCTTTGCACGTTTTATACGTGAACTCATAGGTAAGCAATTCGAGAAATTGTCCCTCAACTTTAACCTAATTGGAGAAATGAGAATATTAAAACTTTTACTGAATACTAACCACAGTTCTAAAAAGGTGGCGCTAGGCGATTGGCCACCGCCCTGATTAATATATAGGCGTTTGAAAATTAAGAAAGGTCTAGGCGCCCACTTAGACCAGCCTAGGTCGTGATTCTCACTTAGACAGAAAATAAATAACTTTCATTTTGCATCTTATAGCCCCTATATTCCTATATGTGGTAGAAAAATGGCTATGTCCATGAGAATTTTTGGTACAATCTAGTGATATTCCTCTTCATTTGTAAGTGAGAGGTCATAGGTTTGATTCTCACCAAAGGCAAATTTGAACCACATTATTACTAGCACTTTATGAGGCTAAGCCCCCTCCTCTTAGTGTAGATATTTATTAGATACAAAAGTGTTCGGACAAAAAATCACAATACATTGAACTGTGGCTAAAATGCAAGTTTTAGAGGTGAACTCAAGGTAAGCAGTTTTTACTGTGGACCAAAACTTCGGAAAATGATCTAATCTGGATGTATAATTGAGTATATGCATTTTAATGACTAAATTCATAAATACCTCGACCACATATGGATTTAATATCATAGTATCTTTTAGCCTCTATATTGGTATCTGTGGCAAAAAATGTGTACCTCCATGAGAACATTTTGTAGATCAATGAATATTTTCAATTTGGGTATTTATTAGATACCATAAATTATAAGTCATTCGCAAAAGTCTAAGTCAAGCTGAATAGTACTAATTAGTAATACAACATATGCATGATGTTTGCTTATAACCAAGTGGCATGAAGGAACGGAAAGGGATCCTCCCCAATCCCTTCCACCAAATCTACCAATGCCACAAATTTGGACCCTTAAAATTTGATTCAACGGTTAAAGTTATTATAACTTTTAAAGTGGACCTCTGTTTGTAGCCGTTGAATCAAATTTCAAGGGTATGGATTTGTGGTCTTAGTGGATTTGGTGGAAGGAATCCGAAAAGGATCCCTCTCCTGAAAGAACAAATGTGTATGTTTCATGCATGACTTGGAATAGTATTAGTCAGATTTTGCATCATTTTGTCCTGATTTTTAATATGTATATATTAAGCACTATTTTTATGGGACTGCATTTTTGCTTACCACCCTCAAATGGTGATAATGCTCATCACTTTATTTGTCACTGTTATTTAAGTTTAATTAAATTTTGAAATCGTATCTATCCACTACACATATTTTGAAATTTAAAATTGTCTAATAATAATAAATAGAGTTGTGAGCATCACCATCACTTAACTATGATTCTGTCTCACATGATTTTTAACATATGCAGCTCGTCGAAGTCTTTGTGAAAAAAGAAAAATGGAACGTAGACGTACGTAAAATAAAAAATAAAAACTTTAGCTTTTTCTTGATTTATTTCCTTTGGCTTTAAATTTTTATGTACCTTTATTTATTTCCTTTCCAAATAGCATAGCTTTTTCTTGATTTATTTCCTTTGGCTTTAAATTTTTATGTACCTTTATTTATTTCCTTTCCAAATAGCATCTTTTATTTAAAAAAGGCAAAGGGAAATGTTTTTCCTTTAGCCTTAACTTTAGCTTTTTCTTTTTATTTATTGAATCGAAACAGCTTCCAATAATAAGAAAAAGGAAAGGACGAGTCATCTTTAGCCTTAGCTTTGTCTTTTTATGTATGGTTGATGTGGTAATTATATGATTCCAAACTTTTGTGCCTCGGCTTTGAAAAAGAATATTCTACAAACAAAAATCAAACAACCAAAAAATATTTCCTAAATCCGTCACTAATATCTCATATTCGAGATTTAATCGTAAGTTTTTTTTTCTTTTAATTTCAGGTTGTTAAATCAATAACTCACAATGCGTTTTATTTTACTTTTCTTTTAACTAAATTATTTTATGGCATTTTTAGATATGTCCAGTGTTCGATGGACGTATTTTCCCTCATGAATTGTGGTTGAATTTGTAAGCAACCTACCTAAAGCAGTATGCTTTTTTTTCTTTGGTACCTAGTGATAAAAGCATTTGTTATCCCTCTTATGCATCAGGTTGCAAGTTGATTGGCCTGTGTGACTTTGCAAGGATGATGACTTCTTTCTACGAAGACGAAGACTTCCAGTTGAATTATGATTTTTATTTCTTTTGTTTTGTTTTTTTAACGCAAAGAATTCCAGTTTTTCTATTAAAAACAAAGACTTTCCAAGTCTTTCAGTTTTCCAACTTGTACGTGGCGCATGCGATAACCAAGTCGCAATATGGGTTTGTTGTTGGTCATGATCCTTTTTTTCTTTTTTTTTAGGTTCGGTATTGATGTGCTTTAAAAAAAATATTTTTTTTGGTAAATTTTTATTTTTTTTGGTAAAAGCTTTTTTAACTAAAAAAGAATGTTTGAGTGTTTGGTAAACTTTTATATAAAACCGTTGTGAATATGTTAAATGACTAAAAATGATGTGGTATTGAATGTGATATAATAAGCCGAAGAGAATAATTTAGGGGCAAATATTGTAATTTTGCAAAATATGGGGGGTACATTTATCATTTAAAATTTCATTAAATGGGTACCGCTTACTATGCTTTGAAAAAAAAAAGTGTTTTTCTATAAGTATGGTGGACCATGCTTCTACTTTTATACTATCATTAACAACAATTTTTTTAAAAACCATTTTTTTTTACCAAACACATTTGGTGTTCCAAATTTTTTAATAAACTGCTTTTTAGAAGCATTACAACCCCAAACAGCCTTTAGGACTTGTGGGCTATTCTTTTTACTCTCTCATTATATATTTTGAGGAAATTGTAGTAATGGTTTCTCAATTTTAATCTAATTTGAGTAATGGTCCATCAACTAAAAATCTATAACCATTGATCCCTTAACTCTTCAAAACATGCAACTATGGTCCTTATAACCAAATGGCATGAAGGAACAAATGTATATGTTTCATGCATGACTTGGAATAGTATTAGTCATTGCGAGATTTTGCATCACTTTGTCTTTATTTTTAATATGATAATATTAAGCACTATTTTTATGGGACTACATTTTTTATTACCATCCTCAATTGATGATAATGCTCACCACTTTATTTATCACTGTTATTTGAGTTTAATTAAATTTTGAGACTGTATTTATCCACTATACAAATCTTAAAATTTAAACTCATCTAATAATAATAAATAGAATTGTGAGCATCACCATCACTTAACCGTGACTTTGTCTCACGTGATTTTTAACATATGTAGCTTGTCGAAGTCTTTGTGGAAAAAAATAAAAAATAGAACATAGACACTTAAAATAAAAATAAAAACTTTAGCTTTTTCTTGATTTATTTCCTTTGGCTTTAAATTTTGCTTTACCTTTATTTAAATCATTTTCAAAGAGCATCTTTTAATTAAAAAAGGCAGAGGGAAATGTTTTTCCTTTAACTTTAACTTTAGCTTTTTCTTTTTATTTATTGAATAGGAACATCTTTCAATAATAAGAAAAAGGAAAGTACTGAGTCATCTTTAGCTTTGTCTTTTTATCTATGGTTGATATGGTAATTATATGATTCGAAACTTTTGTGTCTGGGCTTTGAAAAAGAATATTCTACAAACAAAAAACCAACAACCAAAACATATTTCCTAAATCCGTCACTATTATCTCATATTCGAGATTTAACCATAAGTTTTTCTTTGTTTTTTTTTGTTTATTCTTTTAATTTCTTCTTGTTAAATCAATAACTCACGATGCGTTTTATTTTACTTTTCTTTTAACTAAATTATTTTGTGGCATTTTTAGATATGTCCAATGCTCGATAGACGTATTTTCCCTCCTGAATTGCGGTTGAATTTGTAAGCAGCCTACCTAATCAGTATGCTTTTTTTTTAGTACCTAGTGATAAAAGCATTTGTTATCCCCTCTTATGCATCAGGTTGCAAGTTGACTGGCCCGTGTGACTATGCAAGGATGGTGACCTCTTTCTACGAAGAGGAAGACTTCGAGTTGAAGACGAAGACTTCCACCTGAATTATGATTTTTATTCTTTTATTTTGTTTTTTTTTTAACCCAAAGAGTTCCAGTTTTTCTATTAAAAACAAAGACTTTCCAAGTCTTTCAGTTTTCTAACTTTTACGTGGCGCATGCGATCACCAAGTCTCAATATGGGTTTGTTGTTGTCATGCATGATCCTTTTTTTCTTATTTTTTTTTACGTTGGTATTGATGTGCTTTTAAAAAAAAAATTATTGAGTGTTTGGTAAATTTTATATATATATATATATGCATGATCCTTTTTTTCTTTTTTTATTTTTATGTTGGTATTGATGTGCTTTTAAAAGAAAATTATTGAGTGTTTGGTAAATTATATATATATATATATATATAAATATATATATATATATATATTTTTTGTGTAAAAGCTCTTTTAACAAAAAAAAGAATGTTTGAGTGTTTGGTAAACTTTTATATAAAACTGTTGTGAATATGTTAAATGACTAAAAATAATATGGTATTGAATGTGATATAATAAGCCGAAGAGAATAATTTAGAGGCAAAGTTTGTAATTTTGCAAAATATGGGAGGGTACATTTATCATTTGAAATTTCATTAAATGGGTACCGTTTACTATGCTTTGAAAAAAAAAGAGTTTTTTTTATAAGTATGGTGGACCCTGCTTCTATTTTTCTACTATCATTAACAGTAGGTTTTTTTTTTAAAACCACTTTTTTCTTTTTTTACCAAACACATTTGGTGTTCCAATTTTTTTAATAAGCTGCTGTTCAGAAGCATTACAACCCTAAACAGCCCTTCGGACTTGTGGGCTATTCTTTTTACTCTCTCATTATATTTTGAGGAAATTGTAGTAATGATCTCTCAACTTTAATCTAATTGGAGTAATGGTCCCTCAACTAAAAGTCTATAACCATTGATCTCTTAACTCTTCAAAACATGCAGTTATGGCCTTTATAACCAAGTGGCATGAAGGAACAAATGTGTATGTTTCATGCATGACTTAGAATAGTATTAGTCGTTGCGAGATTTGCATCACTTTGTCTTTATTTTTAATATGATTATATTAAGCACTATTTGTATGGGACTGCATTTTTGCTTACTGCTCTCAAGTGGTGATAATGCTCACCATTTTATTTATCACTGTTATTTGAGTTTAATTAAAATTTTAGATTGTATCTATCCACTACACAAATCTGAAAATTTAAATTCATCTAATAATAATAAATAGAGTTGTGAGCATCACCATCACTTATCTGTGACTCTGTCTCACGTGATTTTTAAATTATGCAGCTCGTCGAAGTCTTTGTGGAAAAAGAAAAATAGAACGTAGACGTACATAAAATAAAAATAAAAACTTTAGCTTTTTCTTGATTTATTTCCTTTGGTTTTAACTTTTGCTTTAGCTTTATTTATTTCATTTTTCAAAGAGCATCTTTTAATTAAAAAAGGCAGAGGGAAATGGTTTTCCTTTAGGTTTAACTTTAGCTTTTTCTTTTTATTTATTGAATAGGAACATCTTTCAATAATAATAAAAAGGAAATGACTGTGTCATCTTTAGCTTTGTCTTTTTATGTATGGTTGATGCGGTAATTATATGGTTCGAAACTTTTGTGCCTGGGCTTTGAAAAAGAATATTCTACAAACGAAAAGCCAACAACCAAAAAATATCTCCTAAATTCGCCACTAATATCTCATATTCAAGATTTAACTTCTCATATTCAAGATTTAACTGTTTAAGTTTTCTTTTTTTCTTTTTTTTTTTTTCTTCTAACTTCGGGTTGTTAAATCAATTACTCACGATGCGTTTTATTTTACTTTTCTTTTAACTAAATTATTTTGTGGCATTTTTAGATATGTCCAGTGTTCGATGGACGTATTTTTCCTCCTGAATTGAGGTTGAATTTGTAAGCAGCCTACCTAATCAGTATACTTTTTTTAGTACCTAGTGATAAAAGCATTTGTTATCCCCTCTTATGCATCAGGTTGCAAGTTGATTGGCCTGTGTCTGTGTGACTTTGCAAGGATGGTGACTTCTTTCTACGAAGATGAAGACTTCGAGTTGAGGATGAAGACGAAGACTTCCAGTTTAGAGCGCAGACTACCAGCTGCATTAGGATTTTTATTTCTTTTATTTTGTTTTTTTAACTTAAGGAATTCTAATTTTTTTTATTTTTTATCAAATGATAGATTTTGTTAAATTAGTAATAGACAAGTTTGAACCCATACCGTCATGTAAGGATTCAACTCTTTTCCACTACTGTGGTAAAGGCCACTTGCTCCAGTTTTTCTATTAAAGACAAAGACTTTCCAAGTCTTTCACTTTTCCAACTTGTACGTGGCGCATGCAATAAACAAGTCGCAATTAGGGATGGCAACAGTTGGGTTTGGGGATGGAAATATTATATTCATCCCCATAACTCCGAAAATTAAGCATATTCATAACCGCAAATTAACAATCGGGTATTATCCATAACAATACTCACCGGGTAACGGATTCCCCATCGGTTAACTGTTATATTCAATTTCGTCACCACTAAAAAATACATTCATTTAATTGACGCATTGTAATCTAGTAAATATTGATTTCACCATTAAATATTTGATATATAAAATGATTTAATGAATGAATCTTGTGGAATATAAAAATTAAAGCTAAAAATTGATAATGTTCGTTGATCTTTGGTATCAACCATAAGTACCACTGAATTCTCATAGATCTTTATTCATATCTAAACTTTTGAACTTTTCCACAAAATGCAACTCACACAATGCAACTTTTGTATTCTTAAGATAATGGATTTGATGAATAATGAATATATATACTATTATATTGTATATAATTATATTATATATTGTTCGGTTTGGATTCGGAGACGAATAAGGATTGGGTATCCTATAACCATATCCAAAATCATAACCGAATAATATTCACGGTTTTTCTCCATATCCAAAATATACCCGAATTTACAAACACAAATCCAATCCATACGGGTGGTTATCCACGGTTATCGGGTTTAACAGTTAGAATTGTCATCCCTAATCGCAATATGGGTTTGTTGTCATGCATGATCCTTTTTCTCTTTTTTTTTTTTTTTTTTTTTTTCAACATTCTTCAAACTTGTGGGCTATTTTTTTTACTACTTCAGACTCGTCGGCTATTTTGTTTACTCTCTCACGTTATTTTTTTTTCTTTCCTCTTCATTACAAATTGCTTCTTAAAAATTTGTTAATAAAAGTTAACGGTTTCTTAATAAAATTTGATTGTTTCTTAATAAAAGTTGATTATTTCTTAAAGAAACAAAGTAATATTAAAAAAGTTGACTGATTCTTATAAAAGAAAGGTTTGATTGTTACTTAATAAAAGTTGACTGTTTCTAAAAGAAATTAATGGTTCTTAAAAAAAAGTATATTGTGTCAAAATATTTTATTATTGAAAGTAAAATTAGAATTAATTTAGAATTTTCTTTTACAATTCCACAATTTTCATATACAACTTCAATATTTTATTATTTTTCATAAGGAGTTATTTATAAAAGAAGAAAATAAATCAAATCAAACATTTGTCAACAAGACAAGAAAACCTAGACTAAATCAAATCAATTCAAATAGAATCTTTAATTACATCAAGAGTAAATTGTAGCTATGGTCCCTTAACTTTAACTCAATTGGAGCAATGGTCCCTCAACTAAAAATCCATTACCATTGGTCCCTCAACTCATCAAAACGTGCAACTATGGTCCCTCAACTAAAAATTCATTACCATTGGTCCCTCAACTTTAATTCAACTGGAGAAATGGTCCCTTAACTTTAACCCAATTGTAGCAATTGTCCTTCCAACATAACTCGTTTTGACAAAAAATTTGACGTAGTTGATGAAAATGACCATAATTACACACTTTGATGAGTTGAGGGACCCTAATTGTATAAATGGTCATTCCAACATAACTTATTTTGACAAAATTTTGACGAAATTGATGAAAAGGACTATAGCTACACATTTTGATAAGTTGAGGGACCAATGGTAATGGATTTTTAGTTGAGGGACCATTGCTCCAATTTGATTAAAGTTGAGGGACCATTGCTACAATTTATTCTTACATCAAATCTCTAAAATACTTTCCAGCAAAAACATATTGGACTTATTGCTTATTATGATCGGATTGGGCCGGTTGTCCCATGAGACTCGACGTTCGGCCAGTGGGTATAAGTGTGGAATCTAATCGCATTGAATCCCCTCTATCGTCAATTGAACCAACTTATGTCGGCATGAGAATATTAAATCTGTTATTGAATACCAATCACTATTCTAAAAATCCTCACCTAGCGCCGTCTAGGCCCTAGGCGGCTGTCCATCGTCATAATTAATCTCCAAGCGTTTGAAAATTAAGAAGGGTCTAGGCGCCTGCTTAGACTCACCTAGGTTGCGGCCCTCACTTAGACAAAAAATAGATAACTTTCATTTTGTTCTTTATTTTTTCAATAAATCATAAAAGACTTGTTGAATACTTAGATGAACACTCATTATAAGCTTATTCCTCATGTTTCCAATATGTTTTAATACTTTATAATCTATATATTATTCTATTTTCAGTTTATGTGTCCTAGTACAATTATGGGTTAATCTCAGTTTATTACCCTAAAGTTTTTTGATTTTCAACATTTGATACATGAAGTTTTTTTCATCCCAGAGTGGTACATAAAGTTATAATTTTGGGACACTTTCATACATCTGTTAAGGTTGCTGTTAAGTTTGCCGTTAACTGATGACGTGGCATCCACGTGGACAATGAGTGGACGCCACATGGATATTAAAAACTAAAAAAAATAATAAAAACTAAAAAAAAAAAAAAAATTGGGCGTCTACACCCACTCTTCTCTCTGCACCCACCCTTCCCCTCTCCCTTCTCTCCTCTGCACCCACCCACCCTTCCCCCTCCCTCTTCAACTTCACCCACTCCATCTCTCTCTCTCTCTCTCCCTCCCTCATCTCTCAAACTCACAAGGTGACAGGAGGAGTGACTCAGAACTCGAACTCAGCACACCAAGTCAGTTCCTTTCTCTCTCTCTCTCTAGAAACTTTTCTCTCTCTAGAAGTAGATACTTCCAAAACAATCACAACCCACAACCTAAAGTTTAGGAATTTATTAGAAAGTTTGGAAATTTAGAGCAGACAGAGGGAAGAGATGATGGAACTTGCATTTGGGTTTTGGTTGTTTCTCTCTCTACTTTCTCTCTCTACCTTATCTCCATCAACCGCAACAGAAGCACCAGCACCAACTCCTCCACCTGCAAAAACTTCCAACCTCCTCCCAAAACCCCACAAATGGACTCAGAGGACTCCAGCGATATCCCCTACTGCCAAACTAGGGGTGGGCACTTGGAACTGAAAAAAACCAAACCGCAATGTAGAAAATGATTTGGTTTCGGTTTTGGCTTTTGAAAACCGCACCGAAACCAAACTGCACCACAAATATTAATAAACATTTAAAGAAATGTCCATATTAGATGTCATGTTTTAATTAGTTGTTTGTTAGAATTCATATATTTAGCATGGACTCAACCACACTAGAATATCATCATTCATCACTCAATGCACTGATTGTAGGAGCTGTGCATTTGCTGCAAGTTTTTGGCTTCATAATTGCACTTATTTGATTTTAGGGAGCAAGGGTGCTCAGCTTAGAAAACATATTGATGCTACACTTGGCAGCGGCAACCTAAGATAATGCTTCCAACTGGAGAAGATTTAAATGAATGGCTTGCTGTCAACAGTGCCTGGAGAAGATTTACCCCACAGACTAGTGCCTGCCAATTTTTAGTTTCTTTCGTCCATTATATGGTTGATACGTGGTTAAAAGTTTTTGTTTCATGTCAAAGAACTTATTTGATTTTTGGAGCTGTGCATTTGCTGCATGTTTGCTGCAGACAGTATCCCAATTTTAGATGAAAATAGATTATCAAAAATATCCTCACTCAATGTATTAATTGTGGACATGGGTTCATAGATTAATGTATTGTATGAAAATTGGAAAATGACACCATCTTATGCGTAAATAGGTGTAAATTTTAAAATATACATTTTTTTCTTAAAAACCGAATCGAAACCATTTGAAACCGCACCAAACCAAACCGTGTGGTTTGGTTTCATTTCGGTTTTGGCTTCAAAACAGCACCGAACCAAACCGCAAAAGATTTTGGTTTTGGTTTTGGTTTCACTCAAAACCGCACCGAACCGAACCGTGCCCACCCCTACTGCCAAACCCTTTTGTCCCTCTTCTGAATCTCCCTCGCCCAACGCCTCAAAGAAATGGAAGAATCGGAGAGGGGAATTTGGGAGATTAGGGTTTGCAGTTTGAATTAGAATGGAGCAGTGCGCTGTGTGTCAGAGAGATGTGGGAGGGAGAGAGAGAAATGGAGTGGGTGGAGTCGAAGAGGGAGGGGGAAGGGTGGATGCAGAGGAGAGAAGGGAGGCGGGTCGGAAGGGGTGAGGGAGAATGGTGGGTGCAGACGCCCAATTTTTTTTTAGTTTTTATTATTTTATTATTATTTTATATTTTTTAATATCCATGTGGCGTCCAGTCATTATCCATGTGGATGCCACATCATCAGTTAATGACAAACTTAACAGCAACCTTAACGGATGTATGAAAGTGTTCCAAAATTATAACTTTATGTACCACTCTGGGATGAAAAAAAACTTCATGTATCAAATGTTGAAAACCAAGAAACTTTAGGGTAGTAAACTAAGATTAACCCTACAATTATATATCTCTTTGGTATAGGCAGATATTTATTAATATGTAATATAATAAATTAAATTTAAATTTAAAAAAAAATTGCTGCCTAGGCTCTAGGCCTTGCTCTCTTCCCAACTAGCCGCTAATGGCTTTTAGAACCTTGGTACCAACAAATTGGTAAACCGATCTTCTCAGTCAATATCTGTTATAGCATCGAGGGAGGTAGAGATCAATTTCAATGGCAACGGTGACGATGACGAGGCAGATCGACAATGATAAGGCAGATCGAGGATGAAGTTGCGATGGAGATTAAATATGAAAGAAGGATGCGACGGTCTGGAAAAGATGGTTCGGATGAAAGATCAGGAAAAAATGCCGAGAAGGAGGGTTTGGAAGAAGGAGGCGACGATGTTATTGACCCAATACTATTGAGTTAGGTTAAATATTATCCTTTGTCATGTTAAATATGATATTATCACAAGAGTTTTGTTTTGGTGGTGGTCAAGGGCTTCACCTTTAGGAGGAATAGAGTTGGATTATATATATATATATATATATATATATATATATATATATATATATATATATATATATATATATGAATAGGATCAAGGGACAAACATTTTGACAAATATTTTTACATTCATTTATAGCCTTTAGATCTTACAACATTGAATGGTCTAGATTAAGAGTGATGTGGAGATTTTTAAACATTAAATGACTTGGATGATTATGTGGATTATAACTAATATGGAAAGCACTAATTTCAATTAAATAGAAATATCTAATACTATAAAATTGAAAGAAAAAAAAAATTTTGGACTGAAAAAAAGAATGCAATACCCGTAAGTGAAGAAGACCTAAGAAAGATGAGGAGACAGATCTATGTTCTCGCGCCTTCACTACTTGTGATAGTCTAATTTGATTGATACGAAATTTTGATGCACACTACAACGAATCAAGCTATCAGTCTCTTGAATCTTCTTAGAACAAAACCTTAAATTCTAAATCTTCAATCTTGACTCCTAGATTTCACCTTTTTTTTTTATTTTTTAAATACGGTGCAAAATGAATGGTTGATGAGTTTGTGGCTGCAAAAATCTCAAACATTCTTGGCTCGATAGGGTTTTATTATGGAGGTGGCAAAGTGATTGAATTGCTAGCCTAGGACTAGGGTGCTTAAACTAAAAACAAACCCCTAAACGATTCTCAAAGCAAAACTACCTGGTATCATGTTTTTTCTGTAATTAGGGTTCTTTGTTTGAAGGAAAGAAAGACTTTTTATCTCGAAATTGCAGTCCTCTTCGGTAAAGATGGAAATGGAATTTTCATGTTTTTTTTTTATTTTTTAATTTTTTACTTTACACAAGTTTGATTATTTCTTTTTCAATTTTATTATTATTTGATATTCATTTTAACTTAAATTAGTGGTTTCCTTATTAGTTATAATCTACCCCATCATCCAAGTCTTTGATTTTTAAAAGTCTCCATATCACTCTTAATCAAGACCATTGGATCTTATAAGATCTAAAAGCTACAAAGAAGTGTAAAAATGTTTGTCAAAATCTTTGTCCCTTGATCCTATCCCATATATATATATATATATGAAGAGTACAACTCAATTACCACGTACTTGGCTCTTATACCAAATACATCGGAGGATCATAACAGTTATAAGATAAAAGAGGATATATGAATATGATGAATAGATGGATAATATGAAGACATAAAAGTCTGATTCAGTTTCGATTTTATGACAAAGCCAATAAATGAAAACTTCAATTCGAGAATGTTTGAGATTATTGAGTATACTAGGGTTATACATCACGAAAATATGATTTGAAAATAATGAATTCAAAATAATGATGCAGATAGGATTTCAAAATAGATTTATTGAAAATCAAATGAACTTACAAGTTCTTTGTCTACTGACAGTTGATGAAAATAGAAATGGAGCTCGCAGGCATCCTTGACATAAGTGTTTATAATATTACAATATTTGAGTTGAGATGAATAATGACTTCTGTTCTTTGAGAATACGCAAAAGTGTTGCTAAAAGCGAATCCCTGCTTCTGAAGATGAAGCTTGAAGATATAGGCGGAGGAGCCTTGCATGATTGAGGCGGGAATCCCGGATTGCATGTGCTTGAGCTGGAAAGGGGGCCGAAAGGCTGATGATGATGTTTTTCACCGTGGAATCAAGTGGTCTTCTGAAATGATGGATGAATAGTATAAAATTACTATTCATAAATAGTATCATGTCGGAATGATTGCTGCTACTGCAGATGCTTCTTTCGGTGAAGGGATCACATGGCTACTACTGTAGGATTTACATGGGTAAAATACCAAAATAATTATTACATGTTTGAATGTATTCAAAAATCAAACGGGTCTTGGGAATCCTAATAGTATTCTTGTTTTGCTGAGTTGGCTGGATGTTGAGTAGACGATGCGTCTGAGTTGTCAGAATCTGAGTCTGCTTCATGTAGCAAAGCTGCTTCTGCCATAAGCTGCTGGGCTAAGTCCTTGAGCTGGGAGGATTTCTCTTTTTTCTTCGAACTGGTGGACTTAGAAGATTTGGAAATTCATTTGAGTGATGAGGATGGACTAATGTCTGAAAGAGATTGTTCTGGAACTGTAGGCAATGCCTTTGTTGGTGGAGGTTGAATTGCTGCTGGTATTGGGACTAGATCAACAGGAAATTCGGCAATGACTAAATCAATGATTTTTTGCCTGTCGAACTTATCCCACCATTTGACGAATCTTGATCTATAGATCTTTCCTATTTCAATCTCATAATTTCATTGCATAATCCAAGGAACTTTATATTTTGCCATAAATAAAGCAAGTAATATAATTCTATCATCGAAACGATTGCGGTTAAATTTTTTCTGAAAACCGGATGAAAGAACTTGCATGAGGTCTTATGGGATGAGGTTGTCTGTTGGTCTATGAGCAGACCACCATTTTGGAAACTAAGCTGGAAAGCTCAATCTGAAATTTCTGTCAAAGGTTAAAAACCATGAGTGACTAAAGTCTTCTGTTTGATGAAGAAATATATTGGTCCAGGCTTGGATGTAATCAAAATAATCATACTTATTGTAGTGGAGAAGAACATGTTGTGTATGAAGGATTTTGGTATGGTAAAGGGGGAGTCCCCATTCTTGCTCAGTTACGAATTTTCCTATATGAAGGGAATGGTAGAGAATTTTGTTTTCATGGGTTCTACTGAATATGGGTTTTATGGCGACGGATTCTGTTTCCATTAAAATGGCTTGGTAATAGTTACGAATTTTCCTATATGAAGGGAATGGTAGAGAATTTTGTTTTCATGGGTTCTACTGAATATGGGTTTTATGGCGACGGATTCTGTTTCCATTAAAATGGCTTGGTAATATTTGAGGGTTTTGTAAGATTCTGTGGGTTTGTAATGAAAGTTGGGTGGAAACACCATTTTGGCTATTTTTTCTGGTTTTTGATTTTGCTGGATATTGAAAGGGATGCTGAAAAGGTATTCCATTGGGTTTTTCTTAACATAGGGAGATGTTTTCGTATAGCTAGTTGATTGAGAAGATGATGGATGAGGCATGGATGAGTATGGATCATATTGGCTAACTAATGCCATTTGGTAATTTGGTGGGGGTTGTTGGTAATTTGGTTTGAAATTCCCTACAGTAGAACCTTAGGGAGTAAAACGGTTGGTTATGGCTAAGGCCGATGAAGAACTGGGAATAGGTTCTTGTTTTACTGGTGGTAAGGTGGCAGGAAGTTTTGTTTGAATAGGACCTGACATTCTTCCCCTACAAAAATTCTCTGGTTAGGAAATCAGGGATGCAATTTTGGCTGTCTTTAATGTATTCAATTTCAATATAAAAAATGCTTAATATGGCTTGCCAACGTGCAAATATTTGTTTTGATGCAATGTTTTGAACATCTTTTTGTAAAACATGTTTTGCAGATTTGCAATCAACTCGAACCAAGAATTTTTGATTAAGTAAATCATCTTGAAATTTGCTAATGCATAATACAATAGATAATATCTCTTTCTTAATAGTACTATAATTAGATTGTGCAGGATTTCATTCTCCTGAATGGAAACGAACAATTTGTTCAGGAGATCCGGAGGAGATTGACTACTTGATGATACCTCCATAACCAATATCAGATGCATCAGTTTTAACTATTTTAAATGAGTTGGGAGTTGGAATGCCAAGACATGGCAAAGTCTTAACATGTGTTTTGATCTGTTTAACAATAGATGTATAAGTGGAAGACCACGCTGGAGGATTATCTTTCAGACGATCAAACAAAGGTTTACATTGTTGATGAAGATGAGGATAAAATTCTGAAACATAATTTAACGATCCAAGGAATCTCTGCAGTTGAGTTTTGTTAGTAATCTGATCAGGAAATTTATCTGCAAATTGAATGACACGGTCTATGGGTTGAATGGTTGATTGGTGGATATTGTATCCTAAAAATCTAATGTTGGTTTGAAACAACTTAATCTTGGTTGCTGAAACAACTAATCCATTAGACTTAATTAGTCTAGCAAACATATGTAAATGTTTCCAATGTTCATTTATAGACCTTGAATAAATAAGAACATCATCAATATAAACAATGGGAAAATGGCTGAATTGATTAAAAATCTCATTCATGATATTTTGAAATTCACTTGGTTCATTTTTAAGGCCGAAAGGCATTACATTCCATTCATAATGACCGAAAGGTGTTACAAAAGCTGTTTTGTATTTATCATTTTCGTGAATTTGGATTTGTCAAAAACCGGATTTCATATCAAATTTTGAAAAAAATAACTGCTTAAGAAAGTTTCTTTATTAAATATCTTTCGTTGGGGATTGGATACCGAATCCATTCCAAAACTTCATTCAAAGGTTTGTAGTTAATAACTAATCTGGGAGTACCGGGTTCTAATTCTGCATTTTTCTGAACATAAAAAGCTGGTCAAGACCATGGTGATTTGCTTTTTCGGATAATTCCTTTATTAAGAAGTTCTTGGATTTCTGTTTTGCAAAATTCCATGACTTCTTGACTCATTTGGATAGGTCTGGCTTTGGTTGGAATTTTTGATTCATTAAACTCCTTTATATAAGAAAGTTTAACAATATGTTGTTTGCAGTGCCAAAAGGCGTTGGGGATATCAGAACAGATTTCATTAACAAGTTTCTTTTGAAAATTATTAATGTTTTCTAACAAATTTTTATTTGTTAGCTGTTCGTCAATTCTTTTGTGATTAATCTCTTATTTTAAGAAATTAATTTGTTGTGATTTATTGTTGATCAAATTGATGGTTTTTGAAATACTATTCTTTTGTAAATGTCTTAATTTTTTTAGATCTGTTTCAGTGCATAATTCAAACGTGACTTTTTGTCCTAAAACCTTGGTGGTAATCTTATTATGATGAACCTTAAAAGGATATAAAAGGGCTATGAAAGGAAGACCTAAGATGACTGGGTCTGAAATATTCTTTATTAAGACAAATTGGGTTTTGAAACAAATATTGTCTTGACAGACATGGGTTTTAGGGATTTCATATTTTAATTGCATTGGTGACTGGTTTGCAGCACTAAGTATTTCTGTTGATTTATGAAAATACTTAGTAGGAATTAATCATTCTTGAATACAATTCAAGTCTGCGCCTGAATCAATTAAAGCAATTGTTTCAAAGTGAAAATCTTCGATTATTATCTTTATTTTAGAATACCATTTCTGGATTCGTATCTTGTTTAATAAATTTAAAACTAAGTCATGTGTTGATTGAGTGTCTGAATCATGATTTGAAGAAGAGGAACTGCTGTGTTCTTCATCATGGTTAGTTATCAATTGCGTTTGGACTCTACTGAGTTGTGTACGAACTTCTAAGTTTTCAGATTTTAAAAACTTAATTTCGTCTTTAATTTTATTGACTTCTCTTTGGAGGTCTTTGATAGTGATTTCTTTCTTAGTTTTATTGAACCTTTCTAAGGTTGTGCTAAGAGAGATTTTTGGGGTTGGCTAGTGCCAGGTTCTTCGGAAGAAACCAACTTCTTTAGTTTCTTGAGGTAAAAGGATTTTAATTCTGGGTCATCGACTTTACTGATTAATTCGATAAGAAAATCTTCTTGTTCTTCCTGTTTGTTGAGGACTGAGATTTTCTTACAACAGGCGTCAGTACACCTTAATGTAATCTCAGGTGATGAAAGGTTACTTGAAGAATTTGGAGATGAATGTGAGCCATTATCAGATTGACTATTGTCTGTGTCTTGAATTTCAAGGATTTGGATTAACTGATTTTTCTCTTCCTCAGAGATTTTCAATTGATTAATTGTTTTCTTGACTCTACAATCGTTGGCGTAATGGCCGAATTTGCCACACTTGTAGTAGTTTCCTTTTTGTTTTTGGGATTTTGAGTGGATTTTTCCAGAGGGTTTTCTCTTCCACTTGTTAGTTTTTGGTTTTTCGTAAAATTTGTTGGGTTCAAAGTTTTTGTTTTTGGATTTGAATTTGTTGTATCTGGGATATTGTTTACTCGAGTACTTGTTGGGGTACTTGTGATAAACGGGAGATTTTTTCTTTTTGTTGGAAGGAGCAATGGGGGGTAAACCGTATTGTTCACAGAACGTTCCTAATTCATATTTGGCTATGGATTATATATATATATATATATATATATATATATATATATATATATATATGACAGTACATGGGTGAATTTATTTATTTATTTTTCAAAATTATAATGGGAACACAATTATAATGGGTTCAATTCTTTTTACTGTACAAAACTTGAACGAAAGTAGTTTCAACTACCAGGCTTACCACTTAGAGAAAAATTTGTTTACATTATAATGAATATATTCTTTTTTTCTTTTTTTTTTTTTTTTAAGAAATCGGAAAGTTGATTTGGAGTAGTTATAGATTTTGATAACAGAAAAAAAAAATGTTGTAGTTCTTACAAAATTCATAATGAAGTTCGTGTGGTTACAAGTTCGTAACATTTTTGTTTAATTTTAGGGTTTAGGTTTCTATCAATTTGGGGGGGTTTTGTCAATTAGGGGTTTTAGGATTTTAGGGTTCGGGTTTAGACAACCAATTTAGGATAGGGTTCATATTAGTAAATAATTTTTGTGTATTCAAATTCTTTTAAATTTTTTTGCGGCTAAATAGTCATTTCATGTTAAGATACATGAGTTATTTAATAATAAATATTTATGAGGGATGTATTCAATATTATATAAGGTACTAATAAAACAATTCTTTTTTAATTAATAAAAATGAGAGAATTTGATCGAAATACTCTATTCATTTATGTCACATGGACGCTACGTCAGTAAATTTGATAGAAAACTATTAAAGTGGAGCAAAAATCGAGTCTAAAGTGTAAAATGGTGATATTTTTATTTTGAAAAGAAAGTAAATTTAAGTTCGAATTTCAGGAGATATTGCGAAACATAAGCCTTTCATTTATGATAATCAAAGTTATCCAACTCTTTTATTATTGCAATATCCCAAATTCCTATATTATTATATGAATATTACACTGACATCTAGCCAATCGGTATTATTGTCGGTGTAGAAAGGGGACCAACATGATCTCTTTGAAGATTTCAAAAATCTGTAAATCGTATTAGTTCATCGTATATTGTACGGTTAGTTTTCATTAGGTACTATTGATGTTCAATTTAAAAAAAATATTAAATGATTTCTGATTGTATGATGTACGATAAACGAACACGATTCACGAATCCATGTAATCCTCACAAAGAGGATCCAGATTCGAAAAGGGAAATCCGCATGGTTAGAGCCAAGCAGTGGGTGAATGGTACCAATCGGCACCACCATCCACCTATGTCCAATAAAACCGAGCGCTATGTCTGTAGATTTCTAGTACTGGAAATACACAAGTTTGTCGTAATATCTTTTTCTACAGTCGCTACAGTCGCGCCACAAGAGCCTCCATATATGGAATAGCAGCCCCTAAACAGAGAACTCTAGAACAGATCCACCGCCGCCCTTCCCTCTCAACTAGATCTGACATTCGTGTCGTGCTTTTCGTATTCGTGTCGTTTTCATGTCATACCCGATATCTTAAAAGATCGTGTCGTGTAACACCTGTTAAAATAAACAGGTAAAATAACTTGACCCGAAATCGACCCGATAATATTAACAGTTAATATGACCCGACCCGTTACCCATTAAGGAAAATATATTTTAAACCAATAAATAATCAAATGAAAAACATAATACTAAATAAGTATATACATATCATATTATCAATCCAAAACATAAAAAAACATTTTTCTTTTAAGTATATATTTACATACCCAAAATAAAAGCATAATAAAAAATAAAAAAACATTAGAACATTACAAAATATCAAATGTTCAAAAGATTTGCAAAATTAAGGACATTGGAACATTAGAACATTGGAACCTTGCACATTTTCTTCCAATCAAACCCTTCAATTTTCCTCAATCACCATGGGAAACAGTATTGGAACTTTGGCTTGATATATTGTCTTCAAGAGTTATATTGATGATGTTTTCAGTGAGGCTTTCCACATTAGCACTTTCTTCCGCTTGATTTTTCTCATTAAATTTTGTTTTTTTCAGATTTTCTTTTTTGAAAACATGATCTATTAGAGGATGCAGGAAGATGAACAGTTTGGATCATTGATATTAAGTTCAGAGTTTTACGGTTAGTGAAAATATTGCTTGATGTTTATAAAGTTTCTACAAACTATATGACATCGACTCATACTTCAGTTAGCCGTAAATATCGAAACGTGATATCAAAGATTTGAACCGTTCATCTTCTTACATTAGCCAGATGATCATGTTTTCAAAAAAGAAAATTTTAAAAATGAAATTTAGTAAGAATAATAAAGCGTAAATGACAATCGACGGTTAAATATAAATTTAAGGTTTATGGATTGTAGTGTTGGATTTCGAAGTTGACCCATTCATGAAAGTTGTAAAGCTTGTCACTATGAGTGATTGTGTGTGTGTGTATATATATATTATACATTTTTTACACTTCTACAATAATAATTATTAATTTTATTAATTTTGCCCCCAAATAAAAAATATTATGCATGAGGGTTTGGAGGATTTTAAAAATTTAAACGATAATGTAAGTGTAACCATTATCTACTCGTGGAGGAATAATGATAAATCACGAGTGTTTATATATTCTTTCACATTTTTCATACTTGTATATATATCTTCTTAGTTCTTGCCTATACAAATACTATACTAGTTTATTTTAATTTTGGACAACAACATGTTAAGTAAAATTTGTCCTAGTAATGATAATAAGGAACTCTCATAATAAAAGTAAATAATGACTAAAACTTTTTTTTTAAAACTTATATAGAATAATAATACAAAACTATATATTTAATATAGAATATATTGTATATATTAATATGGCTATTGTATTTTATAATAAATCTTTTAGTAATTAAACTTTAAAATTATCAAAATAAATTTTTTTCTTAACAGGTCGAAACGGGTTACCCATGTGTTACCCGCGTGTATACCCGTTATTAACGGATTCTTAACGGGTCACTCGATAATGACCCGATTAGTTATCGTGTTGACCCGAAACCCGTTACTTTCGTGTCGTGTTAAGAACTACTGGATCTACTCTCAACCTGCAAAAACTCTATTAATGACATTGAAGATGGTAACTTCTTAGAGGGCAAGGGGCCGGCCGAATGTGGGAATGCCATTCTATCCATTGCATAGTTATATCAATATTCGCCACAAGGACGGATGAAAGTTGAGGTTTCACCATAAAACCAATTGGCGATATGGGAAATAGCCCAATCGCTCATAAATCTATGTAAGGTCCATTCTCTTATCAATATGAGATTTATTCTCAACACGCCCCCACACGTTTGGCAAATTTTCAAGCCTAACACGTGGACAACACAACGGGGTGACGTGGAGTGCGTGTGGCTGTTTGGCTTCACACGTGGGACAACCTGCTTTGATACCATGAAGAAAGTTGAGGTTCCATCATAAAACCAATTGACGATATGGAGAGTAGCCCAATCTTTTATAAACCTATACAAGGTCCATTCTCTCATCAATGTGAGATTCATTCTCAACAAAGACATCTTAATTAAACTGATGCTCTCTTTGAAGTTTAAGCTAGTAACTAAGAATATATTATACTTTTAAATTACATTTATTGTTACCTGATACTTCATATAAATGACCTAATGTTGAAAAATAAGTCGTCAATAAAATTATATTCAATTAATAGTTTTAAGAATGAATCTCATATTGATGGGAGAAGAGACCTTACAAGTTGGACTACTCCCCACACTGCCAATTGATTTTATAGTGGAACCGCAACTTTCTTCATATAGTTTGTTTATTCTCTGTTGATTATTTGTTTATTCTCTGTTGATTATGCATACTCTTATTTTCAACTCCTAATTCATATCCATATGCTTTTAATTAATGCATGCCACATTAGTTTCCTTTAGCTTTAGTTTTCAGGCTTTCATCTACTTGGAGCAGATGTTATCCATCTTCTGTTGTGTACAAAAAAGAGAATCATCTTAAAATACCAGTTGTATTTACTTGCCAAATATGATAGAACACAGAAACATGTATACTTTATTTCATCACTGTATATAGTAATCAAGCAAAGTACAACAAACAAGAGTAAAGCCACACAACAAACAAGAATAAACCCACACAAATCTTTTCTTGGATAAAAAACCGCATGACAGAACAATGCACGCACGGCCGAACGGCCACCCAAAGGGATGGTGCCCAACCATTGCCTCCCTCCTCAAAACAACACAATCTGTTGGCAAACACTTGAGCTCACCTGGCACGAGCAAAACAATTGATGAAAGAATTTTAGTAAAACCATGTCATAATCTCCAAGAATGTCATTTTGCATTATATATATCGTTTTATATATCATTTACTTACATCACCCTGTTAATCCCCAAGAGTTTACCTGTCATTGTGGATTGTGATCGCTTTTTTTTGGCCGGTGGACAAGATCTCAGCGGAAACAGTCAGGACACCATTTGCATCAATAGAAAAACAAACATCTGCTTTAACAGCTCCCTGACGAGCTGGAGGAATGTCACGGATGGTAAATCCACCCAAATGATTATTACCTTTGGTGAATTCACACTCACCCTCAAACACTAGGAAGGAGATAGCAGTTTGGTTGTCATAAAGAGTTGTGAAAATTTTGTTATTCTGAGTGGGAATTTTGGTGTTTCTTGGAATCACAACACTCATGTAACTTTCATAACCCGATTCAATTCCAAGTGACATAGGGATGACATCCGACAGTGAGAAGTCTCGAAGCTTCCCAGCTATATTTCCACTCAAGACTGCAGCTTGAACGGCAGCTCCATAAGCCACGGCCTCATCCGGATTAATGCTCTTGCACAGCTCCTTTCCCTTGAAAACCTCCTGTAATATCTCTTGCACCTTGGGAATTCTAGAAGATCCACCAACAAGAACGACGTCATCAACATTGCTTATATCCATTTTGGCATCTTCCAAACACTTTTTCACAGGCTCCATGCACTTGTTGAAGATATCCATGTTCATTTCTTCAAATAGGTCACGGGTAAAGTTTGTGTGAAAATCTTCACCCTTATACCAAGAATCGATTTCAATATCAGTGTCAAAGGAAAACGAAAGTGCCTTCTTTGCCTTCTCACAGGCAGTTTTGGCCTTCCGAAGTGCTTTGGCGTCTCCACAAATGTCCACGTTTTGCTTTCTCTTGAATTCCTCGACACAGTAATTCACCATTCTGTTATCCAAGTCTTCACCTCCAAGGTGAGTGTCTCCAGCAGTGGACTTCACATCAAAGGCGCCATGACCTATGGTAAGCAGTGACACGTCTAAAGTACCGCCACCCCAATCAAATATAATCACATTTCTCTTATTAAACCTACCGGATTTCTTGTCAATGCCATAAGCGATGGCTGCAGCAGTTGGTTCATTGAGAATGCGCAACACCTTTAAGCCGGCCAATTTACCAGCCTCTATTGTAGCCTGACGCTGCGAATCGTTGAAGTAAGAAGGGACGGTGATAACTGCATTTTTTTCACTTATCTTTGAGCAGAGGTAGGACTCGGCAATCTCCCGCATCTTTGCTAGAACCATGGATGAGATATCTTCAGCAGAAAATTTTTTCTCTTCACCCCTGTGGGTAACCGCAATCATTGGCTTGTCAGCAGGACCTTCTATGACCTTGAATGGCCAAAGCTTCTTATCTTTTTGAACAGAGTCCTCGCTGAACTTCCTACCAATTAGCCGCTTTGCATCTGTCAAGAGTTACTTTTAAATTAATTATTTCTTAAAGTGATTTATTTTTTTAACTTACTTTTACCAACCTATATAATAACGGGGCAGTTAGATCCTCGTCCAAAAATTCTAGTTGTTTTTTAAAATTGAGTCCAATTGTAACATATTTATATCTTAAGAAGACTACAAAATTTTCCAAGTGAAACATATTTAAAATAGAATTGAATACAACTAATTCTAAAGAGATAGTTTACAATTTACAATCAAAAGATATCTATAACATAACTAGCTAAAAACCATTTATTTATAATATAGGTAAATTATCGAGAAAAAAAATCTACGATATAGGTAATTAAATAAGTAAAATGACTGATGCAACATGGTTTTTGAAGGGTTAATTCCTATGATTTGGGATATATAATTCTCCAAAATTTTCAATTTTATCACAAACTTAATAAAAAGATAATAATCATTAATTGGGCCTATTTTAGAAAGTGAATTATTCCAAATAATAGTTCACAAAAATTGAGTTGGTGGATACTTATGGCTAGTTTGGTATTGTTATGCTTGGAAAAAAAAAAAAAAAAAAACTGCTTATGCTGTACTGTAAAAATAAATAGCTGTGAAATAAAGTAGTAAAGTATTTAATAACTATAATTATAAAAGTGCTTATTGTAAAAAAAGTAGTATTATAATGTTTGATAAATATTTGTGTAAAACAAGTGTGATCGTGTAAAATGACAAAAAAACACAAAACTTATGGGTTTTTCTTCCTTTCTTTTTCTTTGTGCCAGAAAGTTCTTGATTGGTTTCCTTTTTTGCCTTTCTTCTTGGTTTCTCTTTTCTTTCTAGCTTTTTCATTCTTCTTTCTTTCTATTTCTTTCTGACAAAATATTTATGGCTTTTCTTCCATTTTTCGTCAATGACCCCTCCGGCGATCTGGCTTTTCTTTCTATTTCTTTCCATTTTTCGTCAAAAGCTTTTCTTTCTATTTCTTTCTGACAAAATGTTTATGGCTTTTTCTTTATACCTTTTTTCCTTTCTTCTTTGTCACTCCCGTTTTCATTTCCTGCGATCTGGAACCTTTGCCTCACTCCCATTTCTATTTTCGGCATTTCGATTTTCAGGGCGTTGCATGTTTTGGGAGGTGGGGTGGTGGATGGTTGGGTGGGATCTGGGTTATCATCTAGCAGGGAGTGGGTTGGGATCCGTGATCGGCGAGGTGGCGATGGGTGTATTTGGTAGGGATTGGGAGAGAGATGGGGTGGCGAATCCGGGCAGTAGGAAGAGATAGAGGGGCTGGGGTGGCGAATCTGGGTAGCACGGCGTCGGAGAGCAGTCTCTCAGACTGAAGAAACGGGGGTGGAGTCAAGAACTGGGATGAAGGAGAAAGAGAGGGTAAGGTTGCCATTTTGAAAAATTTATTTGATGGCACTGTTCACCGTGTATTATGATAAAATGTTGGTTTTTCCAAAGCTGAGTTTGGCTGCTTTTGGCTATTTTAGTTTTTTAGTTTTTTTTCATCCAAAACGGTAAAAAAAAAAAAAGAAAAAAAAAAAAAGCTGATTTTGAAGGTTTATTTTTTTTTAAATTTAAGCAGTACCGGTACTCAGCAGGATACCAATAAAAATTGAACTAAATGTATATGAACTAAATATTACCAAGTCGGGTACCTGAGCAGGATATCAATAAAGATTGAGACAAGTATTCAACTTCCTAAAAGCTAACTAATAGAAAACGTAGGCAGTGTAGTAGTATATGTATAGAATGAAATTAACAAAGAAACGGTAAAGAAATGGTCATTTTAAACCTACCAAAGATTGAGTTGGCGGGGAATCTCCCGACTTGGTTAAAAGCTTCATCACCTACCAACCTCTTACTTTCAGCGAATGTAACATAAGATCGAGTCGTCCTGTTACCGTGGTCGTTCGCTATGATTTCTGCATGATCGTCCTGCCACACTGCTACACAAGAATATGTTGTCCCCAGATCAATCCCGATGGCATGGCCTTCTGCCATTTCTCAGCTCCGGAGCTTGAAGAATACTTTTTGATTTTTTATTTTTTGAAGGATCAGAGAGGTTCAAGAAGAATGTAAAATGATAAACATCATTGCGGGAAATAGATGTGGAAGAAGATTTATATGGGAAGAAATGAAAAGTCCAAGTCAATACGTACTTGCGCACTAAGTTACCGTTTGGTACACAGGAACGGAATAGAACAGAGGTTCCGTGTTATGTTTGGTACGCGTAGGATGAAATGGGACGGTTGTTCCGTTTTGTGTTTGGTAAGCGCAAAACAGAACGGAACCAAAAGATTAAATGACTAACTTACCCATATTCCGTCTGTTGTTTGATATAATGTTTATGCGTGTGACGGAATGGGACAATTTTTATTTTTTTTTATTTTTTTAACTTGTTTATATTTGAACATATATATATACACATATATATATATGCTTATCTATGATATATATTTTTTATACTAGCACATGACCACAGTCTAAAAAATCGATATTATCGGCGATATTTCGCCGATAATATCGTTTTTTTGACCGGCCGATATTTTTTGGAGCAAAATTAAAATATCTTTAAAATATCCCGATAATATCGCGATATTAGCGATAATATCGCGATATTAGCGATATTATCGCTAATATTCGTCGTCGCCGCCGCCGGGAGGTGAGAAAGGGAGGAGGAAACCACAGGTAACTCGGCGGAGTTGCAGAGAAGAGATGGGGGGGAGGTGGTGATGGTGCTTGGCGGAGTTGCAGAGAAGAGATGGGGGGGGAGGCGGCAGAGTTGCAGAGAAGAGATGGGGGGGAGGTGGTGATGGTGCTCGGCGGAGTTGCAGAGAAGAGATGGGGGGGGAGGTGGTGATGGTGCTCGGCGGAGTTGCAGAGAAGAGATGGGGGGAGGCGGCGGAGTTGCAGAGAAGAGATGGGGAGGGAGGTGGTGATGGTGCTCGGCGGAGTTGCAGAGAAGAGATTGGGGGAGAACTGGAGAAGGATCGAGTTCGAGAGACTAAGGGAGAAGAAGAAGGATGGAGAGACTGAGGGAAGGATCCAGATCGAGATCGAGATTCGAGGGAGAGAAGGAGACTGGACCGAGGGAGAGAAGGAGACGGAGAGACCGAGGGAGAGACGGAGACGGAGAGACCGAGGCAGAGAAGGGTTCCGTGTGCGTGTGAAGGAGACGGAGAGACCGAGGGCGAGAAGGAGACGGAGAGACCGAGGGAGAGAGAGAAGGATCCAGAAAGGCTTCTGGGTGGGTATGCGTGTGTGCGTGTGCGTGTGTGCTTGTTGCGTGTCCGTGTGTGCGTCTTGCGTGTTGGCGTGTGCGTGTTGCGTGTGCGTGTTGCATCGTGTGTGTGTGTGTGTTGCTGCAACTTGCAGAGGTGAAAATAATTTTGCACCCGTGAAAAGATGTGAAAATAATTTTGCACCCGTGACTGCAGAGTGTTGCAGAGGTGAAAAGATGTGAAAATAATGTGCATGTGACTGCAGAGTGTTGCAGAGGTGAAAAGAGGTGAAAATAATTTTGCACCCAGAGGTGAAAAGATGTGAAAATAATGTGCCTGTGACTGTGAGATGTTAGGTTTGTGTGAGTGTGTGCCAATAATTTTGCAAATAAATCCAAAGAAAACCCACTGAAACTGAACCAAACCGTCAAATCACATGTGAAATGTGAATATACACTGCCAAACCCATGTGTGTGTGTAAAAAAAACAGTGCCAAAAGTTCAAAACCGTGTGCGTCCCAAAGGTGGAGTATCAGATCATCACACATATTTTGACCCTTCGAAAATTGAAAAACCTATATTACACATTTCCGTTTCTTCTTCTTCCCTTAGCCCTTTCAGAGCCTTTCCAGAACCTTTTCTCTCTCATTTATTCACAGACGGCAAGCTGCAGAGGATCGTCGAGGTTTTACTGCTGCTACGTACGACATCGAAAGTTCCAGATTTGTTACATTTAAGGTAAGTTTACAAACTTACATTTATATTATTGTAATTTATACAACAACAAAAAAATTTGTGTGGACCCATGCATGAGATTCTTTAATTTTCACATCCTCACACTATCGTAAATGAACTTTCCAACACCAAAAGAGGGGCAAAACATTTACTAACTTTGGTTTATGGCTTTGTTCGAGCTCGTTTGCTCCTGATTATCCATTTTGATTAAACAATTTCTACATACCTCCCACGAAAAGGGTCCATAATCAATCCTTTTAGTCTCCATTTTCAAAGAATATAAAAGAAACGGCAAGGAAAATAAAAGGAAAGAAGAAACAATTTTAAAAAGTTTTAAAAAACTTTTCTCAAAAAACAAAAAAAAAAAAAAAAAAAAGGTTTTAAAACACTAAAAAAGAAAGAAGTTTGTCTAGAACACTTTATTAATTCTTAACAATTTGTAATAATGTATAATACAAACACTAGTTAAGTTGGATATATAGATAATGTACATATCTAAGGAGGTTAATTATACAAAAAAATTTGTGTGGACCCGTGCATGTGATCTAAGAACCAAATAATATGTTAATTTTTTGAAGTAATTAAGTAATGTTGTATAATTATTCCCTAGGATAATTTTAATATGTTTAATGTTATTTATTATTTTATTATCAAACTGGTTATTATTCATTAATATTAGGTTTTATTATTCCATATTATTTTTATAATTACTTAAATTCTTACAATCATTTTCTTTACTTCCTATTTAATTCTTTTGTAGAATAACTTTATTATTTAGGTTCTCTTATATAACCGTCACTACTATATTTTTTGGCCAAAAAATAATTGCCTAATTTCCATGCAAAATAAATACAGGTACGTTTAAGATGTCTAAACGTGATCCAGCTTGGGAACATGGAGACCCAATAGACGGAAACAAACATGGCACAATTTGCAAATATTGTGGTCATGTAATGAAGAGTGGCGGAGTGACACGACTTAAGCACCATCTTAGTGGATTAGATCCAGGACATAATGTCCAACGATGCGATAGTGTCCCCCCAGAAGTGAAGGCATTCATCACCACATTATTAAAAAATAAAAAACACCAGAAGGAAAAGAAAACATATGGAATGGAAAATATTCGAGCTGGGCTACGAGGAGAAGGCATTGGCCAAGCGGTTGACAGTGATGATGATGACGATGAGGACGAATGTGATGATGACATGGGACCTGAAGAACGGCGCAGTTTCAAACAAGCATTACGTGCCTCCAAACAGTCAGCCTGGGAAAGAGAACACCTTCATAAAATTCCTAATAGAGGACAAGGTTCCGGGACAAGTGGTGGTGCACAAATGAGACGGGGAGCAAGTGTTAGAGAATCACAACCAACACCACCAATAGCCCCAAGTTTATATAACTCATCCAAAGCACGTCAAAAGAGTGTTTGGAGTTATTTCAAGGGAGGTAATGTGAAGGAGGGAATGGGACGTCTAATTAGCAAGTTCTTTATCTATGAAAATGTCCCTGCTGAGAAGGCATCATCACATCATTTCAAAAATATGGTATTGGGATGTCAACAGGCCGGTGTTGGAGTACAACCTCCCACTCCCTATGAGGTAAGAAACAAATATTTGGAAATGGAGCATAAAGACATTGGCGAGTATGTTAACAAGTTGAGGTCAAAGTGGGAAACTAATGGTTGCACAATCATGTGTGACGGATGGACTGGCCCAACCAGATTGTCTATCATAAACTTCATGGTATACTCCAAGGGAAAGACAATTTTTTTGAAGTCCGTTGATGCTTCAGACCATATAAAGAACTACAAGTATATTTACAAGTTATTGAGGGATGTAATCATGGAGGTGGGAGAGCATAATGTTGTCCAAGTCGTGACCGACAACGGTTCTGCATTTGTCAAAGCTGGAAAAAAGTTAATGAAGCATCATAATGTGTTTTGGACATCATGTGCAGCACATTGTATTGATCTCATGTTTGAGGCAATGGGGAAGAGAGAGAATATTGCTAATGTTGTAAAAAGAGCTAGAATGATCACAAATTATATTTACAACCACGGTTGGTTGTTGGCAAAGATGCGTGAATTTTGCAAAGGAGAAATTATTCGTCCAGCTACCACTCGATTCGCCACCAACTATATTGCATTAGACAGCCTACTTAAGAAGAAAGCAGGGTTGAAGCAATTATTCACTAGTGAAGATTGGGCCAACCACAATTTGAGCCGCTCAAATGCAGGTCGTATGGTGGAAAGTATAGTGCTTGATCATGCTTTTTGGACTCAATCAGAATATGTGTGCCAAGTGTTTGAACCTCTTTACAAAGTTTTACGGATTGTTGACACAGAAGTGTATCCTACTATGGGGGCAATATATGAGTTGATGCGTGTAGTGAAGGAGGAATTGGAAAGAAAACCTGGTGCAAGGTGGGTCATAAAGATAATTGATGACCGATGGTATAAAACATTATACCACGATTTGCATGCAGCAGGTATAAATTATGTCATAATTTGCAATTCATTTCTTTAGTTGCATAAGTATTATTTCTCTTATTAGCGTATGTGTTTCTTTGAACAGCATATTATTTGAATCCTCGATACCAATACAGACCCGGTGTTGGAGATGATGGTGCCCTTATACGTGCTGTACATAATGTATACTCTAAATTGGACCCTGCATCACCAGAAGTTGGCCAATTTGGAAATGAGGTACACAATTACTTAAATTATAATAATTACATTGTTGGATTAAACTAACACGATTTATTGAATGCAGCTAACATGGTTTAAAGATGCAAGAAGAACTTTTGGAGAACCAACATCGGTTGCTGCTCGAACAAAAATGTCTCCTAGTGAGTGTAAACATATTTCACTATAAGTTTATAATAGAATTTGTTGGAGTTATTAGGCTTATCAACATTGTTTTTCATTGTAGCTGAATGGTGGATTATGTATGGGACCGATGCACCAACTGTGAGAAAGTTAGCAGTCAAAGTATTATCACAAACAGCTTCCTCATCTGCTTGTGAAAGAAATTGGAGCACATTTGCACTCATACACACAAAGCAAAGAAATAGGTTGGCTCATAGTAGGTTAGAAAAATTAGTTTATTGCTACTACAACATGAAGCTTCAAGTTCGAGATAAGGAAGCAGAAATAGATCATGTCGACCGTGGTGACCCACTAGATGTGTTTGATATTGTTGCTGAAGATGATGATACAGAGGGTAACCAACTTTATCAGTGGATTAGACCTCTTCATTTAGATGATGATGAAGGCAACCCAGCTCCCAGAGTTGCTGAAGAAGCACGTAATGAAGGGATAAATGTAGAAAGAGTATTAGAGGAGGAGGTGGGATCTAGCAGCGCTGACTCTTTGGAAGAACTTTTGCGCCCAACACCAAGAAACACTGGAATTCCACCTTCTTCCAATACTACACAACCACAACATCGTGCTGATACTAATGATAGCTCTAGTACAAGATCCGGAGACTCATCTACCACCGGAGGTGGGAATGATGATGGATATAGTGGAGCTGGAGGTAGTGGTGGTGGATATGGAAACTATTATGGACCACCTCCCGGATTTATGAGCCCCTTCACTGGTGAGGCAAACTTCACACGTGCAACACAAGATGATGACCATGGCAGTAGGCGGGCAGGACCAGGAATTGGTGCCATAGGGAAGGACTATACTCGTAGAGAAAGAGGCAAGGGGATTTTGTCAAGTCAAGAAGATGACTCGTTATCTAGAACTTCGGACTCTGTTGGAGTGGGAAGTAGTAACTATGGTTATACTCATAACCAACCATTTCCCTACCCTTCATATCCCATTCCTGTTGGGATGGAATCGAGGGACTCATGGAAAGAATCTGAGACTCAATCTTCAAATGATTTTGCTTATGGACAACGTCAAGCAATCTCGGATCCATATGGGTGGCATGTTAACAATTACATGCAAAACTATTTTGGGGATTTATCATTTGATAACTACTCTTCACAATACACTCACTCTACACATAGAGATGATGAAGATAGTGAAAAATTTGAACCTCATAGGAACTCTATGTGGTACTAAGTCACTCATGTATCTTATCATGCAATGTATAAAGTGTAAAATATTGTACTAATTCATTATATATAAATGATTATGGTGTGTTTAAACTTCTTTCATTAATTACTACATATTTTCTACACTCACAATGTTTGTCAGCTCGCTATATAATCAACTTGAAAATGTTAAATCCATCATGCAATGCATTTCCTTCCAATTTTTTGTGATAAACTAATAGATAATTGACTAAATAAACATCCTGCAAAGTTTCAATAAAAATTTCCAAGTTTTTCTTACAATTTCCGTGGTTTCCATATAATTTTTATCGATATCGATATTATCCCGATATTTCCATCGATATTTCCGTGTTTTTGGACTACCGATATTTCCGATATTACCGATATTTAATACCTTGCACATGACTGAAGATATTTATGCCATGAATTCCACCTTGCTGACCTCAGGGTCATGGATAATTGCTTGAATGTTACTAAGAATGTTGACCATGTGTTCAACCCCGCAACTGATATGGGCGGAATGGGCTTCATTCAGTCCAACCATTCCGTCATCTTTTATAACAATACCATGATTAGCTTCAACATGGTTGAAGCTTATCGGATCAATGATGTGAAAAGGCAACGTTCATCAGTGTAAAAATTATGAGTCTCTATTTTCCGGAAGTAGGCTTCCATACATGTCTACATACTTTAGTAAATCTCATAAAACTGCAACTGCATTCCTATCCATTCGCAGCTCCCACAAACAGTTAGTATCACTCAATTGTGTGATACGATTTATCTCCTCTCTTCTAACATGAAGTCTAACAAATGTCCTCTGCTCTAAACTAGCTCTTTCCCTTTGTCTCCTTTGTTGTTGTCTATACCTCAATAATTGTGCATTCATAGTAAAGACTTGTGTCATTATAATCCAAATGTTCAAAAGAACAAAGAAGTGAGTCTCATATTCATCTATGTCTTCAAATGCAAAAAAACCAACACATGAATGAGTGGAGCATCAAAACACGCAAGATTCAATTTCAAGGTATGATTAAATGGTAAAACAAAGTAGAGCATCAGTTTTTTGAATAAATATTCATTGGTTCAAAACTACGTCAGAAACACCAATCCAAAATATGGTAAGATACATGTATATTGCACAATATATTATCCGCACTTCTTCTCATATATAATCTTTGTAAAATTCAATTTGAAATGTAATAACCATGTATTCGTTCGTAAGAGTCGAACTAAGGATGTTTAACATATATTCATAACAAAGTCGGCAATGAAACACAATACTATAAAAATGAAAAGAACATGTATTTAAAATAATTCACCTATGAAAAAGTTGGGAAATATGCATGAACCTCCAAAGTAAGAAAGCGTATGTATCTGAAAAGCCTTTTGGCTGAATTCCTCAACAATCTAACACGCTTGGTACACTGAAGCTCAAAAGAAAGAGAAAATATTCAGCAAGTGGACTAAGTTTTAAATACACAAACCAAATACAAAATTGTATCAACACAATTGCAACACGTTGTCGCTCCGTAATTCTTTTATGCAAAACCATATAGCACATAGATATGACATTCTATATCCTAAAGAGAATAATGGCACATTCTGTATCCACACAATTGCAACTTGTCGCTCCGTAATGCTTCCCTCCTAGCAAAGCAGTTACAAACTTACATGATGTCTCACAACATGATGTCTCACATGGTTAAAGACAAGGGCTACTTTTACAAAAGAAAAGCACCAAGTAATCAGCCACAGAGCATTTCACATTAATCCTTTGAAAAGTTAAAAAAATCAACAAAGACGTAGTACTTGGGCAATAACAAACGTTAGATAAAAATATTATGAAAGGAAGAAATATGCACATGATGAAACCTTCATGAACGACATGCGAATACATAACTACCAAGTACCAAGCTTGATTGGGTTCAACCTAGAAGAGCCAATTATTTACACATTATAGAAACACACAATTGCAAAGGAAATTAAAGGTTTATTCGCCCCAGAAAGCAGAAATAAGAGCTCCCATAACTAAAAGGTTAATTAGGAGATAAGGAATTCAATGTGAATGATAAATCCAGAAATAGAGCATAAAGGCATGAAGAATAGCTTGACTATGACCTTTAAATCTTCCTGGTAAGAGTCAACTGAATTCTGAAATCAATAATTTCTTTCTATACCATGTACCACAAAACTAATTAGCCCCAGAAATTGGCTCCACTTAGAACTAGAGACTAGATAAACCAAGTGCTGGTGATTATTAAAGAGACCCTTCTATATTTCAACAAGTTCAAAAGAATAATTCACTACGGGTTCCATCTCATGGCCAGCAGTTACATGATGAAACACATGGTGAAGCATTGTTGAATATATGGCCAAATTGGAGGGGCCTTGTATTTGGAAGCCCAGCAGCCCATTTAAAGAGGCCTTTTATTTTGGCCCATTTGAAAAGCCACGGGTGTGGCTAGGGTTTTAATTGGCAGCAGCAGCTGCCTTTGTTTCAGAGCGGCAGAGAAAAAGAAAAAAGGTGCCGCAGCCCCCATTTGAAGAGAAGAAGTGCTCCTCTCTTTGGTTAGCAATCATCCATCAAAGTAGGAGTTGTTGTAATAGTTTTGAGCTTTGTATAGAGAGGAAATTATTCACCATATTTCCTTCTCTATTTGTTTCTTTGGTGTGTGAGAGCTATTGGGTTGTGAGATTGCCAACACTTTGTAAACACTCCCATTTGGTTGATAGTGGATTATTGGGTGAGCTCCTACTGCTCTAAAGACGTACTCCTTTACACTGACTGTTGAGGAACCTCGTTAAAATCTTGGTGTCTTTTTTCTATTTTTGTTCTTGCATTCCATTTGATATATTTCATGTGGGTTAGCTTGAGTTGGTTCCATTTGGTTTGGTACCATCCTAGCACAACAAGCATAAGGGGTTCTTTTACGAAAGAAAATCGTCGAGTAATGAGCCGCTAACATTTCAAAATATGCACACTCAGATGCGGTTGGTAAATATTAACACGCAAACAAGAAACAAAAACATAGAACACAAATACTTGCTCATAATGTAACCACAAAGAATGGATGTTGAGTTTAAGTTTGTACTCTTTTTTTTTTTTTTTGTTGAGAAAGTACGATATTCATTGAATAGAGAAATACGTACATAAACGAGGATAGGGTGCTAACAATGGGCCTCAATAAAAATCTTGCCGGGGCTTTCAACCCAAACGAAGGAAAAAAAGAGTGTCCCACACCAATTAAATATGAAGACTATCCTCAATTAACAAATCATTAATAACATCAGGAGGTTCTTCGAACCAAGAAAGTGGATGATCCAGTGTAAGACTCCACCTTGCAAGACGATGTGCCACTTTATTCGACTCTCTAGGTCCGAAGGAAACCTTCCAATGCTCAAACCCCTGAAGAATCCGTCTTGTGTCTGCAAACAGGTGCCCCAGATGACCATGTACTGCTGAACCCGAATAACAGCAATAACCAATAAAGCATCGCCTTCGAACTGGACCTGTTCTGCACTCCATTGCTGCACAAACACAGCTGCTGCCCGTGCAGCAACAACTTCAGCATGTATAGCTGGGCCAATCCCATACTCCCTACACGCCAGCGTAGCCATGAAACCCCCTGTGGCGTTTCGAACTACAACCCCAAAACCTCTGTATGCACTATTCTCCTCCCAAGCCGCATCAAAATTACACTTTATCCAACCAAAATCTGGGCGTTTCCATTTAAGATCATGAACCAATGCTGCAGGCGTTTTAGCTACATTCCATTTCTTGAACTCTGATAGCCATGTTTAAGCTTTAAGTTGGACATCCAGTGGAGAAATATCAACTCCATTCCATAACACATCATTGCGAACCTTCCATACACTCCACACTAACACGAGAAGCAATTCCAAACTGTCCAAAGTAACTTGTTTTGCCATGTTAGTCAACCACCCAATGAAACCTTCTTCCACCCTATGAAATGTACGAATACCCAAAGGACTACCAAACCAAATAGCAGCTGAACGTGGGCATTGTAACAAAGCATGCTCAACTGTTTCAGCCTCTTTATTGCAAAAACCACAAATGTCCTCCGTAAGAACTCGTCGAATCTTCAAATTCACCTTCGAAGGCAAAGCATTCATACACCCACGCCAGACACAAATTTTAACTTTCCCTAAGACCTTGGCATTCCACAAGGCTTTCCATAAAAATTTCGTGTCCGCATTTGGTGTGGAGCCAACCGGCTCCTCTCCACCCAGACCATGACAAGTACATGCCACAAAATAAGCACTCTTTGTTGTGAAATCACCATTCGACTCTTTAGTCCAGATCAAGGAATCCATCGGGCTAAACATACTCAACGGGATACTTAAAATCAGGCTCACTTCTTCCTCCATAAACCAACTTTGGATAAGACTTGTATTCCACCGTAAACCACCGTTATCCACCATCAAGGAGCGCACGGTAAGGGATGGGTGGACTCCAGGTGGTCTTGGACTCAAAACCTTAAAGAAATTCTCCCTTGGCAACCAGCTATCCCCCCATATTTGTATACTCAACCCATCACCAACCCTCCACCGAGCACCCCTCTGAATAATCATCCTTGAAGCCACCACACTTCTCCAACAATGAGAAGAGTTAGAAGAAACATGGGCCTGCAGAAAGTTGATGGAGGGGTAGTATTTAGCTTTAAAAATTCGAGCAACCAAAGAGTTAGGAAATTGAATTAATCTCCACCCTTGCTTAACCAGTAACGCCAAATTAAAAGCATATAAATCCTTGAACCCAAGACCACCCTCACTCTTTGGTTTACACACTTCATCTAATGAATATGACGCTTTCCCGCTTCACTACCCCACCAAAACTAGGCTACCATTTGATTAAGCTCATCACAAAAGGTTTTAGGTAACAAGAACGTCTGCATCGTATACAAAGGGATTGCTTGAGCTACTGATTTTATCAAAATTTCTTTACCCGCACTACTCAACAATGAGCCCCGCCATCCATTCAAGTCATTTACTCACGTTTACTTGGAAATATGGACTATGGAGAGCCCTGTTGAAAAGTATAATTTTTATTTTTTATAATTATTATTATCAAAGGAGGAGAAGGGTTCAAAACTATTACAATAATTAAAAGGAGGAGGAGTTTTGAACGCGGGACGCATGATAGAAACTTAACACCATATCCACTAGGATATTGGACGACTAAGATAAAATTGCATGTATCTTAAACTTTTATTTTTGGATGTCACGTTGTTTCAAACTGGTCCATTAAAAAAAAAGAATTCCTCAGTGATAGACCCCTACAACTCTTATTTTTTATACTAAAACCCATCTAATTTTAAATATCTAAATAAAACCAAAATTTGAAATAGTCCACTATATATGTAAAATAAATGATTTCTTATCACAAAATATTTACAATATATGCATCAAAGATGTTATTACTCACCCTAAACTTTGTTGAATACAATTACAGTACACAACTCTAATATAAGTGTTTTAGAGCTAAAACAAATAAACAAATTACTTGTATTACACTCACAAATATTACAACAAACAAACTCACAAAGACACAATTTTAGAAGTTATGACACTCTCTCACTTTCTAGAGACAAACTTTAGAATGCTCACACTCCTCTCAAAGACCTTATATCTCACTCTCACACTTAGAGTGACACTCATTCTTTGGTTTATTCTCACTTCTTGGTTATTTGCTTGCTTCTTTTTGCTTCAAATGAGGTGGATACCTTGTCCTTTTATAGGCATGGATAGAGCCTTGGAAAAGCATGGAAACACTATGCTAGAAATATCTAGCTAATTCTACTAACTTCCTTTGCAAGAATTAACTATACTAATCTTGCATGTTGGTTGAAATATCACAATTCTTCTAGATTTTTACTAGCTCAAGTGTTAATTAATTTTCATGGGTTGGGCCTTTATTATTTGGGTTGGTGTTGATCTTCAACACACCCCCTCAACACCAACTCATTCTTTTTCTCCATGCTGAGTTGACGGCAAAACTATTCAAACTTGCCGGTACTCAAACCTTTTGTGAACAAGTCCACAACTTGATCATCTGTCTTAATCAATCACATCTAATTTCTTCTTGTAGAACATTCTCTTTGATAAAATGGTAGTGTATCTCCACATGCTTGGTTCTTGCGTGAAAGATTGGATTTTTCGCCAAACGAACATTTAATTGATTGTAGCAGTATAATAGTACTGAATAATCTATTGGTTAATGTAGATATCATTCGTTAACTACACCACACATGCTATCTCTTAAGCTACCATTAATGTTGTCCTATACTCTTCTTTGACAAGGATACCGTTGGCTATTTTTTACTGCACCACGACACTACTCCAGAACCAATTCTGAAGACATACGCAGTGGTTGATCTCCTGTTGTCATGATCTCCTGCAAAATCTGCATCACAACAGCTAACCAGCTTATAGTATTCACCTTTCTTGTACAAGAGACCATAGTCAATTGTACTTTTTTTACATATCTCAATTTTCGCCAACCACTTATTGATGAGGCTTATTTGGATTTCGCATGTACCAACTCATCACAACAATACTGCATAAGAAATGTTAGGTCGAAGAAAAGTTAGGTAGATCACACTGTCTACTAATTGTTGATACATTGTTGCGTCTTCCAAGTCTTTGCTTTCATGTGCACACATCTAAACATATATGGGTTATGCCGGTGTTAAGATTGGCTAGCATTCAATATCCCAAATTTTGCAACAAATCTTTTGCATAAATATCCTTTTTTGTGTGCGATCGACCTCTAGCCTAAGGAAGTGCTTGAGTTGTCCTAATTCTTTCATTTGAAAGCGAACTGACAAATTCTTATTTGTTCGACGAATTTTTGCCTCATCATCATCAGTGATTTCATCCCCCTACACTAGCACAACAACTAACTTTCGTCCATTAGCTTTGACGAGTAAACCGAAATGTGCATGCGCCACAGAGTAACCACTTGTGTTAAAATTTCTGCAATCTTACCATACCATGCCCTTAGTGCTTATTTAAGACGTAGAGTGCTTTCCTCAGCTTGCACATGTATCAGGATGAGTCTTGTTCTCAAATCCTCTTGGTTGATTCATGTTGATCTCCGATCTAACTCTCCATGCAAAAAACATTCTTCACATCCATCTGGTACAAGTTCCAATCTTTGTTGGCTGCAAGTGCAAGTAATACTTATATAGTCGTAAACTTTGCCACTAAACTAAATGTTTCACCATAGTCTAGTCCCTACTGCTGAGAGAAGTCTCGTACCACCAACTGAGCCTTGTACCCCTCGACTGAACCATTAGGACAACGCTTTATCTTGCACACCCATTTGCAGGATACGGGTTTCGCATCTCTTGGCTTGGCATCAAAGCCCAAGTCTAATTTTGCTTAAGCAGTGATTTATTCTCTCATAACCCTTATCCATTCAAAACTTTGTGATGCTTCTTCAAGCGTCTCAAGTTGTTTTGCACTCCTTCAACAATGACAACGTTGGCATATTTAGGATTTGGTTTTTGTATTCTTGTTAACTCTCTTTAGTTATGATTGTGGGTTGATACTTCCACTTCACTAGGTCTAACCTTTCTACTTATTGATACACACCAGTTTGCTAAAGATTTTAAGGTACTTCTTTCTCGACATCATCACCATCAGATGAATTGTCGTTCTCATCATAACTTGATTGGATTTGAGCAGTTTGCTCCCCCATCTTCTGCTGCAACTTATCTTCAATTTCTCTCTCGAGTTAGGAAACACCTCATTTTTTTAGGACACCAAGAATATGGTTCATCAAACACCGCATCTTGTGATGTGTAACACCTTCCAGTCGTAGGATCACAACATTTCCATCATTTTCTCTGGCTGTCGTATCCCACAAAGATACATCTGACTGCTTTCTTGCCAAACTTGCTACGTAAAATGACTTGGAGAAAATATGTAGAACACACAACCATATACTCAAAAGTAACGAACTGTAGGTTTTATACCCTACAATTTCTCAAAGGGTGAAACAAATTCTAACCTTGGTTGAGGAAGCCTATTGATCACATGAGATGCATTTTTCATGGGTTTAGCCCAAAACCTTCCTGGTAGATTATTCGCATGTAGCATATTTCGACAAATTTATGCAAGATATGGTTCTTTCTTTCTACTACTCCATTATGTGGTGGTGTGTTGGCACAAGTGAACTAATGACATATTCGACAATCTCGTAGGTACTGGGAAAACTCATTGAAGGTATATTCTTCTCCATTATATGTACACAGGCAATGGATCTTCTTTCCCACTTCTCCTTCGACTGTCTATCTAAACTCTTTAAACTTTGGAACTGTGTTAGATTTTTCTTTCATAAAGAAAACCCACATGTACCTGGAGAAGTCATCAATGAACGTCACCATGTACTGCATCCCGCTTATCAATGGTTGCTTGAAGGGCCCGAGCACATCAAAGTGGACTAACTCTAATGGTTCTTTTGCTTGAACTTTGACTCCTAGTATGGTCGTTGATGTGTTTTACCATATTGGCATCCTGCACAAACCGTGTCTATTCTCACATCAAGCTGAGCTAGCCCCTTAAGCATTGACTTCTTCATCCTCACATCTAGCTCGTGATAGCTAATGTGACCCAACCTCATGTGCCATTTGTTGTTTCGTTCTTCCTTATCTTGTTTGCACATGCAGTTTCTGCTGACGTTACATAGACTGACTACAGTCGTCGTCCTTCCATTGTTGGCATCCCTGAGACCTTAAGGTGTTGATACACCTTCACATCTCGTGAACCAAACAAGACATAATTTCCTAATGATGTTAACTGCACCACTAAGAGCAGATTTTTCTTCATACCTAGAACATGGTAGACATCTAAATTGTGGGTTTTGCAGAAGAAATTGGATTTTAAATTATACAGCAATGGGAGGGAAAATTCAACACTAAAAATACTAAACCATAATTCATGAAAGTAGTCGTACGTACCATTCTTGTGCCCAATAGAATTCGAGCTTACTCATGTGGACTTCAATGAATTGCCAATTTGCCAGGTCCCTCTGTAAGCGGAGCAGAGAGATTGAGAAACCTAATTTTGTTCATTTTGCAAAAGGAACGAGGGAGTGGATTGTGGGTTGGGCTCTAAAATGGGGTCCTTGATTTAGAGCCCTATTTTGGCCCACTGATGATGGTTTTCTGGTGTTGGGTTCCAAAAAATGAAGCTCCGAAGTGTAAAAGCACGAGAATGACTTACATTAAACGAGATGATGACTGCGATGTGGCATTTTGGTTAAGTAATGCATTGATATGTGTAATTTGTTTTTCACATGTCAATGTATTATTAGATTAGGGCGCTAAGGTGATGATGAATCCATTCTATATAAGCTGCTAAGCTTGGTAATTTCTTACACGATCCGTTAATCCAACACAAAACAACGGGGAAATAACGGATTTTGGGTCTAACCTGTTAACGCGTCATTATCGGGTAGCCTGTTAAGAACCAATTATCGTTTCAGATGGTTATCAAGTCACCTGTTAAAAATCCGATAAAGATACTGTTTTCCATATCTAAACATTAGCCTAGGCAATTTCTTGCATGACATGTTGACCCGACACGAAACGACATGTCCCGTTAACCAATCGAGTTGTCATTGGGTCATCTGTTAAAAACCTGTTAAGATATCAAGTTTGACACGACACGGCCCATTAAGATAATGAAAATAACACAAACACAAGTCATTTGCCAAGCCTATAAGTTGCCGTCTCTAATTCTAGATGCTCAGGACCATGTTGCGGATTTTTATTTGTGATTGAAATAAAAACTTACAAAGTGCCTCCCTTAAAGAGTCCTAACTGTTCATTATCAAACGATAACTTGAGCAATACAACCTTGGGAGAGCTACGAAACTAAATACAACAAGCGTGAGCAACAAAATTTATTTCGGTAAACATGTTGAATCTCAAACACCGAAATCTCGAACATTGAATCTCGAATATCAAAACCTTGGTATAAAGATCTTACACTGTCAAAGCATCATCATCTTACTTTCATTTAGCTTCTGTCTAACATCATATTGCTCGGGTAAATGACTGATGACCATTTGTTCCAGGTTCTTGGCATTCTCGATTATATACCTTGCAAACTCAATCCCATTAGACCCATCGAAAAGATCTACGGTAACCTCCTCAATGTGATGAATAAAATCCAGATTTTGTAGCTTCCAATATTCCATATCAAACCCAGATGCCTGCAAAAGAAAGAAGTCAACAAGCAACCCAATTGAAATTTTCCAAAAAAGAAAAAGAAAGAGAAAAAAGGATACCAAATAAAATATTGAAAAAGAAAAACATAGATTTAACTTGCATCAGATTCAGGATCACTAAGCCTTGGGCATTCAACTATGTATAAAGTACACAAATTGGGCATTCCTCTTAAAAGAACGACCACTGCAGGAACGAGCTCATCAGAAAAGCTCCTAATACTCATGTCCACATCAAAAAGATTATCGAACTGAACAGGCGTGGACCCTTCCCTGAACAGAGCCTGCATTGTTATACGGTTAAAAGCTATATCATATCTCTCAATTTACCTGCATTCTTTTAACCACAAACTTCAAAATAAAGGTTGGTGTTTATTCTAGTTAGCGAGATCATAATGATTAATAACCATCAAACAAAGTTTCGAATAACACTGATATGTAAGAAACATAAATTACCTACTTCTACTGTTCCCAAACGAGGAAAAAAACATAGAACATTAGTCCTTCCAAATTGCAGATTATCTAGTTTTTGCAACAATTAAAAATTGAGTCCAGAGGATGGTTCCATTTACCTTAACGGTTGATTCATATATATCGACTAAGAACTTCAACCGTGCGCACACTACGAAGAACCTCAAATATGTTTTCAAAGTCATCTACTTCCTGCTCCAGTGAAATGACATATTTGAGACCAATAGGGTTCAAAAAATCAAATCTCTCCAAAGACGAGCTTTCAATCGTGATACTTCGTATCCCAGTAATTTCTCTAAGAGATAATTCCTTGATACATTTGCAGGAACACGAAATCCGTTTGAAAAACGACTCGTCTATAGCATCAATATTTCCAACTCCAAGCAACTGAGATTAGAGGAAAAGGCAAACGAGGGTATTTTAAAATACATACCCATCAGCTGCACCACGATTAATGACCTCAACGATGCAGAAAGAAAGGTGCATGAGGGAAATGGTACCCGGTCCTCCCAATTATGTGAACTTACATAAAAAAAAAGCTCTTCAACATTACACCTCACTGCATTTTGAATCCACATGACCATTCGAAAATTCTCATTCGCACAGAAGCACGGTGCTTCCCAAGAAAGACTAAAGGACTGTATCTTATTATTCCCACGTTGAAACAAGAACCTATACAATGAATTCAACAGCTTCAACCTCAGCCCACATGTGGCTGTCTCTGCCCGATGAAAATCCACAAAAATTCAATGACCGAGTTGACAGGGAAAGCTCTCTGCATCTTTTCGACACACAGCTGAAACGAGTGAGGTTTTTTATATTAATGAATGAAAGAATGTGATGGGCAACTTCCTTTGGAAGATTACTGAACCTGTCCATCACACTTTCAGTACAAGCTCCTACACCTTCGCCTTCAAAACTTGCAGTAGCCATTAACTTATGCTTGTGCTCCATAAAATCTAACTTGCAACTTTCGGGTTTTGCAACAAAATTTGGGTTTTCAGTTTATACAACAATGCAATGAGAAATCGACACTAAAACTCCAATTAACTTGGGAACTTTACACATTGAACCAAACCGATTAAAAGTAGTGGTGTATACACTTTATCGTACCCATTCTTGCACCCAGAAGAATTGGATCTTACTCTAAATGGTGGGATCATAAGCGAGCAAAAGTGGGTTCTGCAGAATTCAATTTGATGGATTTCTTTCCAGGTCCCTTCTCGAAGCAGAGCAGAGTGAAGTGAGAAGCCCTGATTTTGTTCATTTTCCCACTCTTAATAATATACTCCACCACCACCATCTCGCTACCATCACCATTTTGCCACCATCACCTTATCATGACTATCTCCTCCACTCTCACCATCATCATAGTCATCATCACCGCACCACCATCATTTCCATGAGCATCATTACACCTTATCAACATCGATACTGCCACCACCACACCACCTCGACTATTACCTCCTTACTATGATCATCACCACGGTCCCATCACCACCACCACCACAATCATCACCACCATACCCCAATCCCATACGACCACATTTTTTGTAGTCATCACCACTACCATTACCACCACCTTCACCACCAACAGAAGCTCCTATAACCAACTTATAATCGACACCCCCTAATGATCACCACCGACACCACCTTTATCATGACCGTCTCTACCACCATCGTCACACAGCATACCACTGCCACCCATACTCCACCATATCAACACTACGCTGCCACCACTATTTCCACCTTTACTATTATTATCGCCACCAAAAACGCCACCTTTACTACCACCATATTGCTGAAAATCACAATGTGACACTTTCACCACTATCACTGTTGCCACCACCTCATATGACCACTTTGTCATGGTCATAACCACATATCTCTCTCTCTCTCTAGTGCTTTCTTTCTCTAAATCTCATCACTTTTAAGTAGGTAATGTAAGACAGATACTTAACACAGACCATAGATCATAGATATGCTATTAAATCACGAAGCACAAGAACAATATTGCAGTGTAAGAACAAGAAGAAAACATACCTGCAGAATTCGATGCAGAAGAAGTAGCCATTGCAGCTTTGGAACTATTAACCTTCTCCTCTTTAGCAAAACACAATTGCTCTCCAAAAATAGGTCTTTGGAACGAAATAAGCAAAGATATTGCAAGAGCAGTTACTAATGTTTATATATATATATATATATGTATATGTATATGTGTATATATATATATATGTATGTATGTATGTATCGAATGTCCCCAATTGATTCTCCTATTAGAATCAGTATAGGAGACAATCTACCAAACGATATTATGTATGTATGTATCGAATGTCCCCAATTGATTCTCCTATTAGAATCAGTATAGGAGACAATCTACCAAACGATATTAGCACAAGAAAGAACTTACAAAATCTGGATTACCCTATAATAATCCTACAAGGAATACAAGACCAAATCCTTGTACGAGTTCTATTCTTAAGCTTATCAACACAAAGTTTCAATCCAAACCAAAGTCGAATTAACTCTCATAAACATATTAAAACTTCTTTATAGCAATCTGAGACAACAAGGATTATTACCAAACCGTATGAATCACACTCATACTATAACAGGTAATCTATATTCCTCTCTTGAATCCAACTTTCTTTATGTTTACAGTTTATATGACCACTTTGTCATGGTCGTAACCACATATCTCTTTCCCGAACTTCCTTTCTCTAAATCACAGATCACTTTTAAGCAGGTAATCCATATTCCTCTCTTGAATCCAACTTTCCTTATGTTTACAGTTTAATGTCTCTGCTAGTTAATTTCGTATTTTATTTTATTATCTGCCAATATACTGTTGTAGCTTGATCTGTTAATATAATATTTCCCCAAATAAATATCTTCATTGTTTTTCATGGTGGTGCTGATAAATATTTGTGTTGTTCTTATTCTTCTAAATTAGGGCTCATAAAATTGTAATTAGAAATTATTTTGTTTATCTTTTTGGTTATTAGGTGCTGGGTTGCTTTAGTTTTGCAGCTAACCCTTTTTGTTGTTTGGTCAAATTCACTTGGTTTGCTCCATTTGGTGCTGATAAATACTTCTGGGGTTTCGAAATTGCTTGTAATGGGTTCGCGAATTTTTTGGGCATGTATGTAAGCATTAGTTCCTATCTTTCTAAGTATAGCCTTGTTAATATAGTTCATTTGTCAGAAATAGAATACAGTTTAGTAAGACAATTATAATTTTTTTTATTTAATTGATGTTAAGATTTTCATATTCTCACCATTACGTTGGCTAATTTTATTCATGTTAGACTTGTTGGGGAAATTATAAATTGGAAGTGTTCCAGTATTGCATGATTGTTATTTTTGGAAATGGAATAGGGAAATGGTTTATTTAGCGTAAGTTGAATTTTTCTTATGGAGGGTGAACTACTACTGGCTCGATTTCTTTACGGAGTACATAGGCAGTCTAACTCAAAAGTTAGATGTAGCTATAAAATTAAATGGTGTGTCATGCCTCTGAGTTCAGGATGTGATATTTTATGATTCGATCTTGGTACATACGTTATTAGATTTATGAGTTATGATTTATGGCTCATGATGACGATAATGATTTTATGAATGTTGGATTCATTACTAGTTATCGTGTGGCACGCATACACCTATACAGACTTAGAGTATTGTACCAACACTACTACAATATTAGCTTTAGGTAGCGGATGATGGTGTCGGATATTAGAAAAATCATGTTGGATAAATTATATCCGACACATCATTTAATTAGTGGCGAATATTAGAAAAATCATGTCGGTTATATCCGACATAAAGTCCTGGCAGATATTTAGTGGCGGATATAAAAAAAATCCTGTCAGATATAACCGACAGTATTTTTGAATTTTTTTTTAAATATTCTTGACAGATTTTGGCAGTTTTTAAGTTAATGGTGGCGGTTATAACCAACATAAATTGACTATTTTATTATTTTACTTTCTGGCGGTTATTATTTTAGTATTCTGGCTGTTATAACTGAAAGAAATGAAAATTTTATTATTTTAAAATGTTATATTGATTAAAAATAAATAAATAAACACATATTTTAAATATTTTTTTTTTCACTCATGGTCCTTAAATCTTATGAACCCAATTCCCACGAGCCATAAATTTTCTGAGAGAATAATAACAACAGACTATAATCTGAAGTTCTATCATTTTTGTAATAAGGATTATGCTCCCTCACAGGCAAGCAACAAGATACAAACAAATTCAAACAAATTTTTTCAATGCATCACAAAGCACATCATCTGGCACATAAACACACATGAACATCTGGTATACTCAATCATGTCTGATTTTATTATTTTAAAATGTTATATTGATTATAAATAAATAAATAAATAAACACGTGTTTTAAATATTTTTTTTCACTCATATCCCTGTTGGATATAATCGACACGAACAAAGCAAAATTTTGGACGACCACCAGAATAATCTCTGAATATTTTTTTTTTTACGATTTTTTACACATGCTATCTCGGAGTATATACAAACATATTTGACGGTTGAATCGTTGAAACTAGTTTCGTAGAATGCATATCCTATCAAATTGATAGATTTAACAAACACTTAAGAGTTAATGTTATACTTCCATCAAGTATAAAATAAGATTTATCCACTAGTGTAAATATTTTAAATTGAAGATCGAATTTATTCATTGCATTCTTATAGGACCGAGGAGTGTAGCTGCAAAAAATCATCAAAATCGGAGCTAAAATAACCATTAAATTGTGATTTTTCGTTTATAAACATCGAAAACTTTTGTTCCGTTACCTAATCTCTGAATGTTTGTTTTTTGCGATTTTTTATGTATGCGATCTTGGAGTGTGTACAAACAAGTTTGACGGTTAGATCGTTGAAAAACGTTTCGTAGAATGCATATCGCATCAAAATGGTAGATTAAACCAATACTTAGAGTTAATGTTATACTTCTCCATCAAGTATAAAATAAGATTTTGTGTTATCCACTAGTGTAAATATTTTAAATTGATGATCGAATTCGTTCAATGCATTCTTATAGGGTCGAGGAGTGTAGCTGTTAAAAAATCATCAAAATTGGAGCTAAAATAACAGTTAAATTGTGATTTTTCGTTTATAACCGTCAAAAACTTTTGTTTTGTTACCTAATCTCTGAATGTTTGTTTTTTGTGATTTTTTACGTATGTGATCTTAGAGTGTGTACAAACAAGTTTGATGGTTAGATCATTGAAAAAAGTTTCGTAGAATGTGTATCGCGTCAAAACGGTAGATTAAATAAACACTTAAGAGTTAATGTTATACTTCCATTAAGTATAAAATAAAATTTTGTGGTATCTACTAGTGTAAATATTTTAAATTGAAGATCAAATTTATTCATTGCATTCTTATAGGGTCGAGGAGTGTAGCTATAAAAAATAAAAAATCGGAGCTAAAATAACCGTTAAATTGTGATTTTTCGTTTATAACTGTCGAAAATTTTTGTTCCGTTACGTAATCTCTGAATGTTTGTTTTTACGATTTTTTATGTATGCAATCTCGGAGTGTGTACAAATAAGTTTGACGGTTGGATCGTTGAAAAAAGTTTCGTAGAATGCATAAGGCGTCAAAACGGTAGATTAAACAAACACTTAGAGTTAATATTATACAATTCCATTAAGTATAAAATAAGATTTTGTGGTATCCACTAGTGTAAATATTTTAAATTGAAGATCGAATTCATTCATTGCATTCTTATAGGATCGAGGAGTGTAGCTGTAAAAAATCATCAAAACTGGAGCTAAAATAATCGTTAAATTGTGATTTTTCGTTTATAACCGTCGAAAACTTTTGTTCCATTACCTAATCTCTGAATTATTTTTTTTTGCAATTTTTTACATATGCGATCTTGTAGTATCTACAAACAAGTTTGACGGTTATATCAGTTAAACTAGTTTCGTAGAATGCATATCTCATTAAATTTGCCTAAATTTTGAAGTGTGAAAAGTAATTTGTGCTAAATTTTTATTTATGTTTTTCAAATATTGATTAGACAATATTTAGTTTGTGTGATGGCATTTTCATTGTACAATTATCTTTTTGTCTCTTTATTGCATATTTTACATGGGTTATTATCTATTAAACCAAACAATTATTTATTTAATTTTTAAAAATGTATTCTATTTAAATACATATTATTTATTTATTTATTAAACCAAACAATTATTATTTTATTTTTTTAAATCGCAACAAAATTTTGGGGGGGAATTTAAAATTTTGGGAGGGAATTTTGGGGGGATTTTTGCCGCCATTTTTTTTCTATCGGTTATAACCGACAGGAATGAGAATTTTATGTCGGTTTATATTTTACAAAATTTTTCTGTCTGTTTTAACCAACAGTAATGAAAATTTTCCAACATAATGCCCCTCCATCTCTTCCTTGCGCCGGTGCCTTCTCCCTTTCCCCTTCCTTCCCCCTTTTCTCCTCTCCGCATTTCCTTCTCGTCTCTTCTCTCCTCATTTCCTTCTCCCTTCCCGCTTTTCTCCCCTCCCTTCCTTCTGTTAGGTTCAACACTTGCAACTGAGAGCCTTTGGGAAAGGACAAGGTGAAATAATTCATTTCTGCATCTTCATAGAAATTGCAGAAGACGAAGAGTCGGAGAGTGTCTTGGCTTGGGAATAGGATCTGATGTTGCTCTTGGCATGCTGGTGGACTGCTATCAGAACCCCATTCCACCTGCAGACTCCTTGGTCTTTCAATGCCTCAACTGCTCCAATACTTGTTGCCACAATCGAAGCTCTGCATGTTGCACCCATTTTTTTTCTGATTGTTTTCTGAGTTTGCTGTGATCAAAGATCTTACAGGTGAAAGTTTGGAAGGGAGAGTATGAAATAACTGATATCCGAAAAAGGGCCGTGTTGTTGACAAAAAAGTAATTTATGTGTTGTCTAATGTTTTGGGATTATGATTTCATTTTGTTTTAAAAGGAGATTCAGATTCCTTTCAATTGAAAGTGAGGCAAAAGCTATTATGTAGGCTACGACGAGAAGCGGCAGAATTTGATTCGGAGAATCAATCTCGCTTGGGCTGTGGAGAAGGACGAGAACAAGAAGCAGAAGAATAGCTAGAAAAAGAGCGCGGCAACGCAGTGGCAATGGCAGAGCATGGTGAAGAACTTGTAGCTGGGGCACCAGGAGCTCTCCATTATCATAGATCTCATCAACACTCTAAGTATTTCGATTTTCATTCGATTTCGGGGAGAGATTCAATTGAATGAGCAATGCTTGCTGTGATTGAGTGATTCTAATGGAATGTGAATGTGTGCAGGTAGAAACAAACGATGATGTGATTGTGTGATCTAATGGAATGTGAATGTATGATCTTGCTGTGAATATGGAAAATGCAGTGAATGCAGGGGATATGGAAAATGCAGAAAGTGGTTGTTTATATTTGTTTTATTATTAATATATTTTCTGTCGGTTTTATCAAACAAGAATTCTTTTATTTATTCATATTAATAAATTCTATGTCGGTTAAATCCGACAAAAGTCTTGTCGATTTTAGTATTTCCTGTCGGTTTTAGCCGACATAAATGCTCTTATTTATTCATTATTAATATATTCTTTGTCGGTTATATCCGACACAATTTCTGTCGGTTTTAGAATATTTTCTGTCGGAAAATTCATTTCCTGACGCAGGCAATTATGTTGCTTATTATATCCGCCAGTGCATCCATTTTCTGTCGGATTTTGCTTAAAATCCAACAGTAATATACATTTCCTGTCGGTTATCATAGCGACACTAATAAATGGTTTCGTAGTAGTGCAAGTCCACGGCCATAAGACACAATTTGCACATGTATGAGTATAACCAGCTTGTCCCCATTGTGGACATGTCTTTCTAGCTTGTCATTGCCTTGAGGTTACTCGGCAATGACATGATTATATTTCTAGCTTCCACTAGCTACGGCTAGTGGATGATTTTATTTCTAGCTTCCACTAGCTACGGCTAGTGGATAATTATATATCAGCTTACACGTGTATTGGGGTACTACAGTTATACTATCAGCTTGTCATTACTTTGATATTACTCAGTAATGACATGATTACACAGTTACTTTCTCAGCTTGTCATTGCCTCGAGATTACTCGGCAATGACATGATTATATTATCCAGCTTCCACTAGTTATGGCTAGTGGATGATATTGTATGTTGCCACAGGAAAGTATTAGTTTACTATATATGTATCAATTAGTTCTGAGTGTAAACTAAAATCAATAGTAGTTGATATGAGCATCTTTAACGTCGAGGAATCCTTTCAGGCGTTGATACATCCTTTATCGAGTATATTATTTGTTGAGCGTTATCCGTAAACGGGTATTAGACAGTTGTGCTCTGAACTATTATTGTGCATATGATTAAGGACTGGAGACCCACTAAGTGCGCCCCGTGGGGATGTGTTTGATATGAATGTGACTTTATGCAGGTGTTTTAATTTGGTCTTATCCATATTTTAATGGAAATTCTGCCAAATTTTCGGTAAATTTAATTAGTTGATTATTTTAGTTATACTTTCATGCATATCATGGCTTCATCACCCATCCGGGTGATGGCCAACATGCCTCGATTTCGGTGTCTACTAAAATTCAGGTCGGGGTGTGTCATTATTTATAAAAGTGGTCGTTAAAAGTGAATAAATTGCATTTTACCTGCTCAAGTTGGGATCAATTGCAACTTCATACATTTTTTAATTTCACGTTCATACATTACTTATTATTTGATTTCAATTTCATACATCTGTTAGAATTTCTGTTAAGTTAATCATTAAATGGTGATATGGTAATTGCGGTTCCACATTTATGCTGATGTAGATGTAAAAAAATTAAGAAAATTGAATTTAAGAGAAAAAAATACTAAAATTTAAAACAATTAAAAAATAAAAAGTGGGCCCCAAACCCCTCGCCTGCCTTGACCTCCCTCGTCCTTCACCCCCACCCAGACCCTAGCCACCGCTCCCGCCACCAACTATATTTGGAATCTACAGATCTCAGAGAACTCTTTTGTATGTCCAACAATGGCTAAATTTCTAAACGAGCACAATTGTGAAAGGTGTAAATCTCTTGGAAATGAACTTGAGCAAGCAAAAAAATAGAAGAGTTGGAGAAAGAGCAAATCAGCTTTTCTTGAAATAATAGTGCAAGAAAAGGCCAAGCGAGAAGAAGAGGAAGAGGCCCCTCAACTGCGGTTGTTATCTCTCAAACCCACTAATTAGGTTCCACATGAGGAGGTGTGTTGAAATATCTCACATCGGCTGTATCTCTGAGAAAAGAAAGAGGGTAAATATCTTAACTCCACTCCAAGTAATACCGAAGCCTTTTGTGATAAAACCTCACACCTGATGAATTGTACAAGTGGTAATTACAGAATTAGAGACAATATCGGTGTTATTGAAAGTGGATATTTGACCCGTGTCTCTGATAATTCTACAACATCATCATTTCTTTCTTTCTTTTTTAACTTTCTCCAGCATCATCCTTAATTCCGACCTTTGTATGCTATGTAATCTAAATGCTCAAAAAGAGTGTAAAAAAATTTGTTTCTTGATCCCAACCCTATATCTATGAGATGAAACATGATTGTCAATGGTGTAAACCAATAAATAAATGCCAAGTGTCCCGGTGTGGCTTGTTTAGGTCGTTTTCTTATAGACCAAACCAAACCAAACTAAACTAATCAAGATGTGGTCTGGTTTGACGCAAGATTATCTTCTTCTTTTTTGTGTATAAATACAACTGGAAGTTCTTACCCACCCCAATTTCAAATCCAGTTCCGTCTTGCTTTAAATAAGTTAATCATCATCAAACAGTGAAGTTGCAAGGGCATCTAAGCATGCATATATCCTTACCCCCAGATTTCGAGTTTTGGATTATCCCTCTCCCAGCATCGCTGGTATATAAAAAAAAAATGTAAGATTAAATCCTTTACCTTACGAAACCCCCGAATGTATGTGAAGGCCGGTCAAGATCATTTTTCATCTGACTTGCAGTCATTATGTGATCGCTTCGGAACTAATTTGAGCTCATGGCAGTCTACAATTATTTAAAGGTAATGCTAGAGAGATTAAATATATAGACAAAATTTTAAAAATTAAAGGACATGTGGAAGTTGATGATTGATTTATTACTTAAACGTTAATAAACGCGCTCATTCCGATTGATGACACATTATTTAGTTTGTAAATTTTGTCTCTCTAACATTTCCTATTATTTAAAGCTTGTGGTAATAACCTACACACGTATCACACATTCGAAAGAAAGTTTGAAGACAATATTAATTGACATAAATAAATATATACACAACGAAAAAGACATAGAGAACAGATGTAAAGATCATTCGTTTTTATATTTAAAATACAGTAATGATTCATCCATATACAAATTGTTGTAATATATTTGTTTTCTTGTCCCTTAAATTTTTGGGGCATTGGATTCTCACCAAAATATACGTTAGTCAAGTCGGTAATTTCGCCTACTCTTCTTGTTTCCTGTTGGGACCTTTTGTAATTAAATTTTTTATTTGTCGGACCTTTTAAAATTAGTCTTGAAAGCATTAAGAAAAAGCCATGAAAGGAGCCCTATACTATAATTTAAATAATACGTCGGACAGCTTTGTGAATCTTCCGCGTGCTTGCAAAGATAATGAGTCGTGACATTGAGTTCCCACTAGTCCACAATAATGCACCTTTCTTTATTATATTAAATAACGTCTATAGAGATTACAGAAAAGTTACATACAAAATAAGTGCAAAAGATTTGATCTTTAACAATATAGTCTATAATCTGTGTGTATAAAGTATCGTTGCACCGGGTGCAGAAGGTTTGATCTCTAATAATAGTCTAATCTATATGCATAAGGTATCGTTGCACCCAAGTTTTCATATTCACAAACTTGTAGAGAGAGAGAGAGAGAGAGAGAGAGAGAGAGATGGCTTGCAGTGACGGCATCAAATTAGTAGCAGAGCAAAATTGTACTGCAGAAGAAGTGGTGATTGATATCGACGAATCTGTAGCTGCTATGCGAAGCCGTCTTGAGCAAAACAGACGAGGAATTCCAACAACAAAAAATAGGAGATCTGTGTGCATATACAAAGTTCCTCCCGGCCTCACCGGAATCAGCCTAAAATCCATTCAGCCAGAAATCGTCTCCATCGGGCCATACCACCACGGCAAAAAGGAATTATCGGAATTCGAGAACTACAAATGGTGGTTTCTTGACGGCCTCCTTTGGCGAACTAAGCGCGACCTAAAAGACTACATAGGAGCCATGAGCAGGTTGGAGGAAAGCACGAGAAGTTGCTATTCCGACCACCAGGAGTTGAGCGTTAGTGAATTTGTTGAAATGATGGTTCTTGATGGGTGCTTTATCATTGAGCTTTTTCGATATGTTTGTGAAAGTAGTGGCGATGATCACGTTGTTGATGAAAATGATCGGGATGGCAACCCCATCTTAGCCATGCCATGGTTGATTCCAATTCTCATGAGGGACCTCCTCAAGCTTGAAAATCAACTCCCTTTCTTGGTCCTCGAAAGATTATACGACATCTCATCGGATCATCATAAAGGCGGGGATCCGCTAAGCCTTCTTGCGGTTAAGTTCTTCAGTAACTCATTGCCTAGGCCTCCTGAAGTCCTTAAAAACTCAAGAATGATGGAGGCCGAGCACTTGCTTGACTTGTTTCACTTAACCTTCCTTCCCCTCCAAGGCACTTCAAATGATCAGTACTCTTCTCAAAAGTTATGCCATCCATCCTTCAAGTCAATCCAGTGTACCACAGAACTACGATCCTCAGGGATCAAGTTCAAGGCACGCAAAGCGGCGGACAGCTTCTTGGAGATCAATTTCCGAAATTGGGTTCTAGATATCCCACCTTTAACCATCAATGACTTCACCACTACTTTCATCATCAATTGCTTGGCCTTAGAACAATGTCGCCAATACACAGGTACGTGGTTCAGCACTTATATTACTTTCATGAGCTGTCTCCTGACTTCTACTAGAGATGTCAAGTTACTATGTTCCGATGGGATCATCAGTACCGGCTTCTCACTGAGCGAACAAAGCGTAGCTGAACTGTTCAGAAAATTGGGGGAAAATGTTGGCTTAGAAATAAGAGATTGCTACCTTTCCGAGCAATTCAGAGATGTGGAGTCCTACTACAGCAGCCACTGGGCTACTCTCATGCGGACCTATTTTAGCAGGCCATGGTCCTTCATTTCAGTTTTTTCCGCCTTCATCCTCCTTGTCCTCATAGGTGCCCAAACTGCTATGGCTATCATGAGCTACTACAACAATTAAAAGAACATGAAGAGAAAATTGCATGCGCCGGGTATGTATATTGAAATTTTGACAAGGTAGAGGAGAAAGAACACTAGTGATATTTGAAGATACGTCATTTGTCTGCTTGACTTGCTGGACCTGTACTAATCTCTTCAATATTTTGGTAAAGGGGGCTCCTTTGGCTACTCAAGGTTTTGAAGAAAGTCTTGCTCATAACATTTTTTGGCTGATTTATTGAACTTCGTTTAGTCATCGTGTTTGGGTTAATATTTAAACATTGGGCTTAAGTAATAGAGGAAGCCCAAAGGTGCCAAAACAAGTCAAATTTGCCTGAAGCCCAGCAATGAAGCCTGAAGCAAACGGAAGCCCTTTTCAGCTAAGGCATAGGCCATGTGCCTATGAGTGAAGTGACAAATGATAGAGACCAACTCACTATCAGCCAAAAAACACTTTCTAGTGGCATTACAAGTAAATAGATGATGACTCACTGCCCTCCGAAAGCCATCGGGCAAGAATAAAGCCAAAGCAGTTGAGCCAAATTGCCTATAAAAGCCAAGAGAAGCACAAGAGACAAGGACACTCAACAAACAACATACAAACTCTACTCTCAAGCCAGATTTGCACCCAGAAAGATAAAACTCGTCCAGATTCAGTCATTTTAGCTATAGTTCCCTTAGAAAAGCTATATTTTGTCTAGTGTACAAGCTATGTTACTTCCCTTAGTGTTGCAGTATTGATTCCCTCGTGTAAAACCTATTTACCATCCTTTTTTTTTTAGCATACAACCTCTGTAAACTTAAAGAAAAGTGGCTGCAAGACGTTCAACCTTGTCCGACAAGGTGAAATCTTGCCCGAGTCTCTTTGCTTGTACTTTCAGTTAGTAGATCTATCGCGTAATATACTTTTCAGCATGTATTAAAGTTATTTCTAACTGTTTTCTACTTAAGAGATCCATTTATATTTAGATCTGGCTAAGTTAATGAACCTGTTCTCATTAAAGTAAACTTGGATTGAGAAAATGGTTTAAAGGGCCCTGAACTCCCTTCGTTTTGGACATATAAGATTATAGACTAAATGTCCTTGTTTACAAGGCAAGAAAAAGAACTTAAAGCAGACTTAACCCATATGCAACAATCCTTTGATAATGAGAAGTTCAAGTAACTTAGGGTGCAAGTAATCAACTTAAATCACACTTATTCTACATCTGTTATACTGAGATAGCAGTGGCACGCCGAGATCCTTGTTAGTTTTTTATTGTGCGCCTCAAGGCCTACACATAAGGCCCCACAAAGGCACATTTCAAAATTAACTACTAACTTATCTTGCAGCACACCAAGCAAGATCTGGCCCGATAACACACCAAGTGCCAACACCCTCGGGGAGCTGTGCGAGGGAAAATCCTTGCCTCGAACATAGTTTTGGCACGCCTGGTGGGATTTAAAGTCTTGTATGCCAAGAAGAAGGAATAAGCTGACTTTCAGGTGGAACACAGAGTACGGGCAACCTCATAGTCCAACAAAATCGGACATGACAGATTACTCGAAAGATTTTCCCTACCTACGGGGCCCTGCAATTTTCGAGAGCCCGACTTCATCTGAGAAATCAGGCAAAAAAGTTACAAATGAGGACTTGCAAGCTACTATAGTGCAAGTACTAAAAAGCATGGAGAAGATATCTTGGAGACTGGAGGGGAGGTCAGCAGACTCTGTTCATTAACAGGGAGTCTGCAGAGGAGATTAGAGGTGGAATACTTTGGGCAAACCTCCCCCTTATAGGCCATCACCATTGGTTAATAAGGGAGGGGAGTCTAGGTGGAGGCAGCCAGAGCCACATAAGGAGGCTTTCTCGAGTAATGAGCGTAGCCCGAAGTGGGGATCTCCTTACACCCCACACAACAATGCAGCTAACCAGTAACTCAGAAATGAGTTAACCGAGCTGGGAAGGATGGTGGTTCAGAATGCTCAGCCACAAGTTTGCCCGCTGTTCAGGATCACCTACCAGAAGCCCTACCCGGAGTATATTGATGAGCAGAACCCCTTTCCCTTGGACTTCAAGATGCTCGTGTTCCTAACGTTCAGTGAAGAAGACTGTTATGTGTCTTCCAGAGACCATATTTTCAAGTTTTCCAACTACTGCGTGGCGTTTAAAGACAACCCTAACTACAAGTTAATGTTGTTTGGAAACTCGTTGGTTGGCTTACAATCTTAGTTGTACTCTCTATTATCCCCCAATTTCATTGCCAACTGTGGAAAAATTGAGATGGCTTTCCACGAACAGTTCTATAGGGTGGAACCCGAGATGACGATTAATCATCTAGTTGAGGTGAAACAATATGAGGATGAATCTACATAAGACTTCATGATGAGGTTTAGAAGAACGGGGATGAAATGCCAATTCCCTATCAACCATGCCCAACTTATATCCATTGCTCAGAAGGCATTAAGACTACCCTTAAGAAAGAAGTTTTATGATATGCAATTCAATGAACTATAAGAGTTGGTAATTGCGGCCATGAAATATGAGAAGCTGTTTATTGAAGAACAATAAGTGAAGCACTCGTCCAAAGTGCCTCATTTCTACAAGAACAAAGCTACAATTCACCAATTGAAGTTCGAAGGTTCAGAGCTTGAAGAAAATGACAGCAATGGAGGAGAAAAAATAGAGATGTGTGCAGCAGAAATGACCACTCCCTTCAAACCTTTAATGGTGAAGGGTTTGGTCCAGCCAGCTAAAGACCAGAAAATGGTGATGAATGACGGAGGATTCGTGCTTATAAAACCCCTGAAGTACCAGACATATTTGTTTGATCTGACCAAGGCAGCTAACATCTATGAGGAGTTGGTGTGGGCAAGAGTGATTGTGCCTGATAGCACCAAAAAGATGCCTAAACCAGAAGAGTTGAGAGGGAAAAAGTATTGCAAACTGCATTACACCGTTAACCATTCCATAACCAACTATGTGCAATTTAGAGATTGAATCCAAGATCTCATTGTCAAGGGAAATCTGTTGTTGGAGAAACCTCAGGCAAATATGATGATAGACACATATACCTTCCCAGAAGCCCCAATAAACATGATCAACCTGAACTGGGTTGAAAAAGGAAAAGCAAAAGCTACCTGGGAAGTGAGGGGAAAGAAGGCAGACTGCCAGGCCTACGGAAGAAGTTAGGAAGTTGCCCGACAGACCCCAAGCAGCGGTGATTAAGGGTGTGGTGTTGTGTAGTAAATGCCAATGTGAATATGAATTAGAGGTGCCATCATCGGGCACCATCATAGATCAAGAATTGGTCATAAGAAGAGAGATGGAGGAACTAGAAGCCCGCAAGAGCATTCTTTAGGCAACTGACAAAGAGACCTCCAAAAAGATGTTCCAAAGATTAGGAAGAGACTCAGAGCCTAAGAGTTTGTCTAAAGTATTCAGAAATTATGAAGCTTCTGAAGAGATGGATGACAAAGAGGCAAAGATGCCGAGATAGATGGAAGTGAAAACTCCTCAGCTGAGTTATAATGAAAGCATGAGACAAAGGTAGAGAAAAATGGCAATGAACCCGAATTCCTCAGTCATTAAAAGAGGTTCAGCCCGACTCGGGTGAAAATGGTATGTAGTTGGAAAGGATGGGGGACCTATCAAAGAAATTGGAGCATCTATGATAAGGAGAGTCCAAAGACAACACAAAGCTCATATGAACTCCTTAAAAATCCCTACCATGTTAGAGGCCTTGGAGAATGTCAAGTTTAAGAAGGTCCCCCAAGGAGGTAGGAAACAACTTCAGTGGATAAGTAAGAAAGAGGTAAAAAGAGCCAAGTAAAGCTAAGGGGGAATGAGATCATGTGCCTCCCAACCCCCATCCAGGGAAGTATAGAATCTTGAGGAAAGCACAAAAAGATGTAGTGATGATGCCAACACCGAGATGGAGTCCAGAAACAATCTGCTTTGGAACCATTTCGTCTAAAAGAGGAATACCTTCACCTCTGTTAGTAGATATGCCTTGTGAAATCCCAAAGCAACTGCATGATTTTGCCATAACAAAAGAAGAAGAAGTGCCCGAATTAATGCTGCCAGAAGAGGCACAAGCTTGAAGAGACGAATTTATGTACCAGATTAGAGGAAAGAAAGAGGAGGTACCTGGACCCAGCAACTCTCACGTAAACATGACTTATGTTTTATCAGCCATGTTCGGCGCCAAACCAAATCAGCCTGCCATAATGGATGAGGATTATTTGGCAACGAAACCAATAATGGCACTTGTTAGTGTCGAAAAAGCTGGGATAAAGGAATCGGGCATGGCAGGTTTGCCCGAACCTACAAGAAATGAGCGCGAAATGATATATTCGGACATAATGGTCTTTAACAACCCAAGTCTGTCCTTAGCCAACCATCTCAAGCCGATATATGTATCTGCTTATCTGGATGGAGTACCCTTCAAGAAGGTATTGATAGATGGTGGAGCTGCGGTCAATGTGCTTCCACTTAAACAAATGAAAAAGTTGTGTAGAAGTGAGGAAGATCTCGTTCCCACTGATATAATAGTTTCTAGTTTCTCTGGAGCCATCACCAAAACACATGGTATCCTATTAGAAGTTGACTTGGGATCCAAGCAAATCATGCTAGCTTTCTTTGTGGTGGATAATAGTTCTACTTACGGAGCTTTGCTGGGTAGAGATTGGATTCATCAAAGTTTATCTGTATCATTTACTCTACATCAACATGTTGCTGTCTACAAAGAGGCAAGAACCGAGGAACCAGGATTTTGGGAAATTGTGGAGGTCGAGGCACGGCCATTTCTCCCCACAGCCAATGTTGCTGAAGCCAGTTTTTACAATCCCAGTATTGGGATCTTGCAGTGTTTAGGAGCTGATAAGAACGGCCGCCCGACTAAGGTGACGGCCCAAAAGCTTCTAGAACAATGATTGACTTTTACTCGAGAGGAATATGATATGCCCCATATTGTCCCAGCTCCTCAACACTAATGATGTCAGAGCAAATGAGGAAAGACTAAGTAGTTGCATTTAGGTCCTTAATCAAAAGACTGTTGATGTATGAGAGAGAGAGAGAGAAAGAGAGAGAAAGAGAGAGAAAGAAAGAAAGAGAGAAAGAGATAGAGAAAGAGAAAGAAAGAAACGAAGTAAGAAATAGCTCAATTAAAGAGGAAGCAAAATGGGAAAGAGAGGCTTCAAGCGCCAAGAACAGAGAATAAGAAGAGTTTTTGGAAGATGAGATAGAGGCAGCCATTCACATGGCTGAGTGTATATATGACTTGGACTGGTCATAGGATATGCCCGAGGGTCCAAAGTCAATTGAATTTTTGTGCACATAGCCTCATAAACCAACACCAGAGGTACAAGACCCCTTGGAAACCATTAATTTAGGGACTGAGGAAGATCCAAGGCCAATACAACATAGTGGCTTGTTGGAAACCAAAGAATGGGCAAGAATAGTCAACCTTTTGCATGAATTTAAAGATTGCTTTGCATGGCATTACACAGAGATGCCTAGATTGGACCCGGTTTAGTAGAGCACAAAATGCCTATCAAGGAAGGGTACAAACCTGTGAAGCATGCTCCAAGGAGAATGACCAAAGAGATAGAATAAAAGGTTAAAGAAGAGATCGAAAGGCTGGTGAATGTATGATTTATTAAGCCTACCAAATATGTCGAGTGGTTGGCCAACATTGTACCTGTATTAAAAGCTATAACTAATGCTATCAGATGTTGTGTCAACTATAGAAACATTAATGAAGCCACGCCTAAAGATGAATACCCATGCCCATAGCTGACCTATCCATTGATGCAGTTGCAAAACATAAAGTTTTACCTTTCATGGATAGGAATGTTGGCTATAATCAAATAAAAATGGCTAAAGAAGATATTCATTAGACAACTTTTAGGTGCCCAAGACATGTAGGAGTATATGAATATGTAGTCATGCCATTCGGGCTCAAGAATGCTGGTGCACCTATCAGAGGGCAATGAATGCCATTTTTCACGATTTAATTGGCCATAGCATGGAGGTGTACAATGATGACATTGTGGTCAAGTCTAAGACTGAAGAACAACACTTAGAAGACCTCAGACAGGCCTTAACTAGAATCAGAACCCATAAGTTGAAAATGAATCATAAGAAATGCGCTTTTGGAGTGAGATCGAGCAACTTTTTTGAATTCCTTGTTCATCAGAATGGAGTGGAAGTAGACAAAATTAAGGCTTGGGCTATAATAGAGTCACATTCTCCCACCAACAAAGTACAAATGCAAAGGCTATTGGGGAAAATCAACTTCTTAAGGCAATTCATTGCTAACTTGGCGTACAAGATTCAGTCGTTAACTCCTCTGTTAAGATTGAAAAATCAAGAAAAGTTTGAGCGGGGCCTACAACACCAAGAGGCTTTTGACAAAGTAAAGGCTTACCTAGCCTCTCCACCAGTACGCATGCCCCTTCAGAGAGAGAAACCTTTAAAGCTCTATATTTGTACCTCTGACAAGTCTATAGGAAGCCTGCTAGCTCAGAACAATGAAGGGGGAAAGGAGCAAGCAATATATTATCTTAGTAGAATCATTACTGACGTCGAAACAAGATATTCCCCAATTGAGTAGCTATGTTTGGCTTTATACTTCACTGCCTGCAAGCTAAGGCATTACATGTTGCCTTGCCACGTCCATATCATTGCCAAGATAGATGTGATCAAGTATCTGCTATCAAAACTAATGTTAGCTGGAAGAATTGGAAAATAGATTCTGGCACTTTCAGAGTTTAGTCTTCAATATGTGCCTCAAATAGCAATAAAGGGGCAAGCAATTGCGGACTTTTTGGCCGAGCACCAGGAGTCACAGGATGAGAATGTCAATATCCCAGGAACTTTGGAAGTAGCTAGCCTTTGGATCCCACCAAGTAATGCTCACTCGGGCAAGGAAGAATGGATCCAGCAAGAGATAAAAAGAATAACCAGCGTATGGATCACTCCTTGAAGGTTATATTTTGATGGATCTTGCACCCAACATACTGATGGAGCTGGGATTGTCATCATTGATCCCAAATAAGTTCACCATTGATATTCATTCCTTCTAGATTATCAAGATATCACCAACAATTGGGCAGAATATGAGGCACTGATAATTGGCTTGGAAATCCTGATAAAGTTGGAAACAATAGAGGTAGAGGTATTTGGTGATTCAAAATTGGTGATTAATCAGTTAAATAAAGACTACAAGTATAGACACATCACCATGGCTGGTTATTACTTGCCGACTACTCAACTATTGAGTTATTGGGGTACTGAGATTTCAATCAATCATATTCCCAGAGAAGCAAATTTAAATGCTAATGAAATGGTACAGATGGCTTCTAGAGCATAGATCTAAGAAATAAGGTTCGAGGCAGATGTAGAAATACAAAGAAGAAATCTCCTTTCTATCTTTGAAAAAGGATTAAGTTTAAATGTAATGACTAAAGAGGCTGAGATAGAAGACTGAAGTGCACCTATCATCCAGTACTTGAAAGATCCTTATTCTCATTCAAGTAAAAAGATTAGGCAGTAAGCAACTAAGTTTGTCATGTGGGACAGAACTTTGCTAAGAAAGACTCCAAATGGACTTCTGTTGAAATGCTTAGGCCTAGAAGAATCAATGAGAATGATGGCTAAAGTACATGAAGACATTTATGGAGCACATCAAGCTGGAACCAAGATGAAGTGGTTATTAAGAAGGTATGGCTACTTTTGGCCCGATATAGAGAATGATTGTAAGGTTTATGCCTAAGGTTCTGAGGAATGCCAAAGACATGGACCTTTTCAACACATACCATTAGTACCATTGAATCCTGTAGTAAAGCCTTGACCTTTTAGAGGATGAGCAGTGGACTTCATTAGGAAAATCTACCCAGCCTTCAGCAAAGGGCACACCTTCATAATTGTGGCAACAGACTACTTTACCAAATGAGTGGAAGCTTTAGTTGTGAAGATTATCACTTCAACTGTTGTGAAGAAATTTATTGAAACTAACATCTTACATAGATATGGGATGCCCAAGACAGTTGTCACAGACAAAGGGCCGTCTTTTATCTCAAAAGAAATAGAGGAATTTGCAAACAAGTTCAAGATAAGGATGATCCAGCCTAGTCCTTATTACCCCTAATCAAATGGCTAAGCAGAAGCTAGTAATAAGATATTGGTGAATATCATTAAGAGAATGGTGGCAGATAGTCTAGAGAAGTGGCATGAGAAGTTGAGAGATACTCTGTGGGCTTACATAACCTAAAAAATGGCAGGAACTGGAACTACCCCTTATGCCTTAACCTTCGAGCAAGATGTCGTGCTCCCTATGGAAATCAATGTAAGCTCTGTCAGACTTCAAAACTAGTTTGGTCTACACAGTGAAGAATACATTCAAGCTATGTGTCAAGGAGTTGAAGATTTGGATGTAGCCCGAATTGAAACCTTGAACAAAATCCAAGAAGGAAACAAAGTTGTTGCCCGAGCTTATAACAAGAAAGTGAAGCTGAAAACCTTTAAGGAATGAGAGTTTGTGTGGAAGGCAATTCTGCCCTTAGGAGCTTAAGTTAAAGGCTTTGGGATGTGGAGTCCTAATTGGGAATGTTCTTTCATTATCAACCAAGTGTTAGATAGAGGAGGATATTACTTAACAGATTTTGAGGGAAACTTGCAAAGGCATCCAGTCAATGTTAAGTTTTTGAAGAAGTATCACCCAACTTTGTGAGATGTTAGATATTGTTATATCGAAGAAGTATTTTGAGGAGGGTTGAAGTTAGCTTACGCATTTACCACAATTAAGCTTTGAAGTAAATAAAACAAGTTCGAAGTGAAGAAGCAAGTCATTTCATTTCATCAAGAAAATATTACAAAAGCTCAGCTAAAGTAGCTATCCTAGAGTGATAGGTATGCATTATTGTGAAGATTCGATCTAGTTCCTTTAAGGCATTGTTGTTATTGGCTAATTGAGCTTCTCCATCATTTACTTCCAGATTGACTTTATTCGCCTATTCTATTTTCTGATAAAGTTTGCTTGATAAGCTCATCTACACGGCTTTGAAAGTAGAGAGCTACTCCTCCAATTTCTGGATCTCTGAAGTAACCACTATAATACGATCTTCCAGAGCTAAACCTTCTTCTACCAACGTCCGTAGAGAAGCCAAAGTATGAGCATGTTTCTCTTTATGACACTTGACTTGGTTGGATGACATCTTCATCTGAATATGCTGGTCATTTAGAGCCCTCAGGTTCTCGAAGAAGTTGAGGAAGGATTCGTACTGAACCCTCGACATTTGCTAAGCTTTGTATAACTCAGTTAGAGCATTCTTTGCTTCTTGGAGGGCCTTCAGGCTGAAGGAAACAGTGAAGTCCATTTGCACCCATTCTTGGAAGATCCGGCGCTGATCTTGAAGGATTTGAGATTCGGAATGACACATTAGGGACCTTAGCCTAGTCCTGATTTGCCCGAACTCTATGACAAGTTCGGGCAAAGAAGTCGTAGCTGGAATAGATGCAAGTGGTGGAGGCACCACTCCAGCTCATTCAGATGCAGCAGTAGTAGAAACAGCTTCAGGTGCAAGTGAGGGAAGAGATTCAGAGATGGAAGTGGTAGGAGCTCCAGTCTTATTTGGCCGAGGGATGGGAATCCTCGTGACCCTAGAAGCCTTGGGAGGCCTGGGAATGACCACTTTTTGCACCACGGGTCGAGGGGACTTGCCCGACCTATCGCCGGAAGCCTATTAAACCAAAGAATAGTAAGTTAGAAGAATAATCTACAATTAAAGCCTAGAGGAAAACCAAAGAAAAAGAAGTTTGTATACCTGAGTTAAGCTCGGAGCTTTGGGAAGAGATGGAGTTGACATTGTTGTCTTAGAGGGCTGAGATAACTCAACCTTACTTGCTGAGGGGAAAGAAGAGTTGCCCGAGCCCTCACCAGAGACCTATCAAGTCAAAGGAAAAACATAAGTGTTAGCCAATCAACTTGTATAAGGAAATGACAGGAGTAAAAGAAATTTGTATACCTGAGAAGATCCTGAGACTTTGGGAAGAGCCTCCGTGGTTGCAGTTACCTTAGGGGGTGCAGCTGGGCTAGCTTGAGAAGAATCTGGATGCGCCATCGGGCTAGTTGCCTCTGAGACCACAGAGATTTCAGGGACTATAGGCTCCCTAAAGGTAGTTCGTGGCTGGCGAGTGGCTTCGTGCACTGGAGAAGACTGGCACAAGCAATACACAGGTTATATGTTAGTAAGGAAACTTGAAAGAAAGATGAAAAGAAAAGATTGAGAATAAGAGTATTACTGGAGCATTGTCATCTTCTACGTAGTGCAACATCTTCCCAGTCTTTGGATTGAATTGGGAAGTGGGAGTCACCACCATCGCTGGAATAAAAGTTGGAGAGATGAGAGCTGAGCTCTACCCGATTAAAGGCGCAGGCGCCCCAACCTTTGCCTAGAAAAGAATAAATGTGTTGTTTAGTTCTGAAATTTAGGAAATCACAACTTAACTAAAGATAAAGAAGAATTATACATGTGAAGGCTTGGCCCAACGAGGGGAAAGATGCATCGCTCGCACTGAAGAAGAAGAATGCTCGGGCTGGGAGGTCCATTCACCTCTAGTGTCATATTCTAAGAAAACAAGTAAAGAATCAGTGTAAGTATTAAAGAAAGTGAATTTCAAGAATGGCTAAAGGCTTAGGGAATGGGAATTATAGCTTCAACTTCTCGAGAATGGTATCAAGGATTGCCTTATCTTCTAGCCAGACTTCAACGCCCGACTGCCTTTATTTGGGAGTGGGGGCAGGTCTCTTGGTTGCTAGATGCCCTAGTTACAAGAAAGAATGAGGTGTTAGTTTGTGCCCCAAGATAAATTGGAACTACAACTAAGAAAAGAAGATTAAAGATGAGATCACTTACTGGAGGATTTTTTTTTTTCTTCCTACCCACTTCAACTGGAATGGCCGAGGAAGATTTGGAGGCCTTGGAGGTCTAAGCCCTAGTCCACTTTCTGGTTGGGATTGCCCGCAGACCAGGCAAAGCAAGACACTAGGGCCACTTCTCGGGCTCGGATTCAGAAGACTCTACCACTGTTGCCCTTGTTCGCCGAGGTGCCCGAGTCTCCACTTCAGGCTCAGCCTCGTCCTCGAAATCCCCAAATAGCTCCAAGATGTCCCCAATATCTCCGGCAGTGTGGCTAGACCTGCCATCTTGCCTCATTACCTCAGTTGTAACCTCTTCAAGGACCAGAACATATGCAGCTTCTTCTTCCAACCCGATATCCACTTCCTCAGTGTTGCTTTAGGCTGCAAGGTAACAATGAGAATTAGTGATCAATAGACTATGGAAGTATCACAAAGAGAAGTAAAAAAAAAAGGGCAATGAGATATACCTATTAGAAGAAGCTGGTTCTTCTGGTAGATCGCCTCATTCTAGTTTTCAAGCTTCTCCTTCTTAGGGTAGGATTTGAAGAAGAGCTACCCGAATAGGCGATCATGGGCCTCCTTAATGTCCCCTTCATATTTCTTTGACCACTTGGCCTCCCATCAAGTGGCAAAAGATAAAGTGCACTCAAAGTTAAGGGCCACGGGCTTATGGGCGATACGGTTCATCACTTTCAGACTGTGCCAAGCTGCCCGAAATATCACATCTGAAGGGGAACGAAAGTGGTAGGAAGTCTCATAATGCATGGAGTCAAAGAATGACACTAGGATCGCCTGCCTGAAGCATAGTTGCCTACCACAGAAGTTTGGGTGGTAAACCTCTAGCCCGCACTCGTAGCCTGTGCGGTCGCTCCATACTCCCCATGCCAGATCTCTCTGCTGGATACAACTCATAAATTTCTCCTTGCAGAGGCTGCTGGCATCTTCCCCGAATGCATTTTGGAAGATTTGGTCCAAGAACCATGGATATCTTCGCAGCACAAAGATGCCCCACTCTAAATCTACCCCGAGTCCGACAAACTCTGAAGAAGTAGAGGCGAGCGAGTGTTGAGTGGTTGGTGGGAAACGCCTCGGCCAAAATATGGGCTGGAGTTACTCCTTCAGGGAATTCCAGTTTGGGCGCCCGAAACTCACAGAAGTACCATTGTAACCACAATTGGACTATCCAGGTTGGCCCATTGAGGTTAGTCTCGAATGGCTCACTTCTAGTCATCTCGAACAGAATGTAGTAAAGGTGGGCGGGGAGGAATTGACATGTGGCCACGTCATCAAAAGAGTGTAAGGCCTCCACTAGAGGGATCCACTCCAGCTTCACTCATTTAGATTTGTTTAGGAAAACGTTCTTATTCAGCCAGTACAAAAGGAATTACATATGCTCTTGGTCCCTATTCGCAGTGGCTGAAAGTGGGCTAAAGGTCTTCTTTGCGAACGAGATGAAGCCCGCGAAGGACGTCTCATAGTTCTTAAAGGTACGTGGAGTATACTCCAGCTGAGTGATAGAATCAGAAACGCCCAAGCTTTCAGCAGACAGGCAAGAGGGGGAAGACCAGTCGTGGATGATGTCCACGTATCTGCCCGAAGGCCTTAGCCCGAAGACTTGGACCATATCAAGAATAGCAGGAGACATGAGACCCATTATAAAATCGAATGTGTTAGTCCATTGTTCCAAAAGAGAAGAGCTGTGGTCAGAAGCTCAGGCTTGGCGATGACAATGACCTTGGAAAGCATAATGAGCTCATATATCCCATTAGTCACCTACTTCTGCTTCCAGATAGGCTCGAGCTCATTCACCCACTGCGTCCAAGCTTCATCTTTCATCAAAGGGAAACCTCTTCGATAATTGGACCACTTGGAGGCTGAGATGCCAGCCTCGACAGAGTACGAGGTCGGGGTAAACCAATTGGCTGTGGGCATGTTGTTCTCCATAACGATAGGGACTCGAGCAGTCTAAGCAGACCCCATGGAATGCACTCCTCATTCCTCGAAGAAAATGGAAAAGTTCAGGCCAACCCGAGGTCGATAAATGTCGTTGAGTCGGTGGCGCAAGTTGATGATCCCTGCACCGGACTTGCATGCAGGACAAGATTTGGGTGCCATTGGTTGAATTCTGGGTAATAAGTGAAAAAGGTTAAGGGCATAAAGCAAAGAAAAACCACGAAGACAAGATAATTCTGGGAAATCTGGGAAGTTTGGAAGCTCAGAGATTATGATTGATGAAGATATTTGGCCGAGAAATTTAAGTGGAGGATATATAGTGGGCAGTTAGTTAACGTTGGAAATTGTGGGTTAGTGCAAAAGTTTATTCGAAAACGGTTGTTTAAGTGGTGCAAGTCCCGAGGTAAAACATGCGGCCAGCGTTTAATCATTATTAATGTCTCGATTAGCAAACTTAACAATGATTAAAGGGGGCACTATTTGGGTTAATATTTAAACATTGGGCTTAAGTAATAGGGGAAGCCCAAAGGCGCCAAAACAAGTCAAATTTGCCCGAAGCCCAGCAATGAAGCCTGAAGCAAACTGAAGCCCTTTTCAGCCAAGGCATAGGCCATGTGCCTATGAGTGAAGTGACAAATGACATAGACCAACTCACTATCAGCCAAAAAGCACTTTCTAATGGCATTACAAGTAAATAAATGATGACTCATTGCCCTTTGAGAGCCATCGGCCAAAAATAAAGCCAAAGCAGTCGGGCTAAATTGCCTATAAAAGCCAAGAGAAGCATAAGAGACAAGGACACTCAACAATCAAACAAACAACATATAAACTCTGCTCTTAAGCCAGATTTACACCCAGAAAGCTAAAACTCATCCAGATTCAGTCATTTTAGCTATAGTTCCCTTAGAAAAGCTATCTTTTGTCTAGTGTAAAACCTTTGCTACCTTCCCTTAGTGTTGTAGTATCAATTCCCTCGTGTAAAACCTATTTACCATCCATCCTTTTTAGGACACAACCTCTATAAACTCAAAGAGAAATGGCTGCAAAACGTTCAACCTTGTCCGACAATGTGAAATCTTGCCTGAGTCTCTTTGCTTGTACTTTCAGTTAGTAGATCTATCGCATAATATCAAGTTATTTCTAACTATTTTCTACTTAAGAGATCCATTTATATTCAGATCTGGCTAAGTTAATGAACTTGTTCTCATTAAAGTAAACTTGGATCGAGAAAATGGTTTAAAGGGCCCTGAACTCCCTTCTTTTTGGACATATAAGATTATATACTAAAAGTCCTTGTCTACAAGGCAAGAAAAAGAACTTAATGCAGACTTAATCCATCTGCGACAATCTTTTAATAACGAGAAGTTTAAGTAACTTGGGGCGCAAGTAATCAACTTAAATCACACTTGTTCTACATCTGTTATACTAAGACAGCAGTGGCACGCCGAGATCCTTGTTACTTTTTTATTGTGCACCTCAAGGCCTACACCTAAGGCCCCACAAAGGCATCTTTCAAAACTAACTACTAACCTATCTTGTAGCACACCAAGCAAGATCTGGCCCAATAACACATCAAGTGCCAACACCCCCGGGAAGCTGTGCGAGGGGAAATCCTTGCCTCAAACACATCGACCTTTATAAAAACGGGTATGTGATAGATGAGTTCTAGTTTTGGGCCTGCGGCGCGTGCCCTAGATTCTGAGTCCAAGTATTGAAGGCATGCACATCAAGGCATATATTGAAAGATCATATGCCATGGACTCTTGATGGTAAGTATCGTGTACATTCATTCATTTAGGAAAATAAATCAATTCAATTCAAATATTGTGTTTAAAGAAAACATCAGAAAACCGCTTAGCTAAAGAATTGCATCTTCTTTTTGAAGCGTAAAATGACAATTTTTATTATCTTTAATGGATTTTGGTTTTAGGTTAATCAACACCAGTGGCGTATCCATGTGGTATGAATGTGCAGAACAGAGGAAGAAGAAAGCAAGGAAAAAAAAGTCTGAAAGTGTTTTTGAGTTGTGTTCTCCCTCAAGTACTTGGACTTTACAATTGTAATGGAGTACAGAAGCCAAAATGAGATATTGATATACATGTTCACATTACTAATAATTCGTTGTCCGTCTGTTTGTGCAGGGATTAATGCTTGCACAGAAGCAATGAAACTAGTTTATGAGGAGCCTTATGAAATCAACGTTGACATTTATGGAATCAGGGATGGTCCTCGACTTGGTAGACTAAGGCTGCAGAACAAGGTTAGCTTTTCCTCGAGTTTAACTATCATCACGAAAACTTTAGATTTTCATGGATTCCACCATAGGCATTGTTAATCTTGTTTAGTACATAAATAGGTTACACACTTATTTTAACAAACTGTTTTTGGATGCAGTTATTCTAAAATACAAGGGAAGCTGCTGTATGAGCCCAAATACAGACACAGGAAGAAAGGCAGCAACATAAAGGAGAGACCTTGTCAATTCCTCATCGAGATGAATCAAGAGCATAACTGTAGCAGTGAACGAGAGCAATTTTTTGATGTTTCTTCCAAATTGTTGAGATGAATCATCTGGGTTTTGTTCTAATAATCTTACAAATTTGTTGAGCAATTTTTGTAAAGTCGGAATCTTTGGTTTCGGTTGTGAGGTATCTGATTTGGGTATTTGTGTTTTGCCAGGCACAGTGGTTGTGGCGGAGGAAGATTAGGATTGACAACGGAGCTCTGGCCATGAACTATCAGCTCTGTCTTTCTCTCTCTAGCAATGAATTGAATACAAAACTTTGTGTTGATATGGAAAATGAAGCTCGAAATTATTACACAAATGGTGGAAAAAAAAAGTTCAAGTGTGGAGTTTTACTTACTGGTACATGGCTTTTGAAACAGGGCTGTCTAGACTGGAGAAGAAATCCATGGCTTTTGGAAGAGGGGTTGTTCCGAATCTATCCTCTCTCCTTCTCCAATGTTCTTCGAGGGGTTCTTGTGATGTAGAAAGTGGTTTATATTTTTTTTTATTATTAATATATTTTCTGTCGGTTTTATCCGACAAGAATTCTTTTATTTATTCTTATTAATAACTTCTCTGTATGTTATATCCGACAGAAGTTCTGTCGGTAGGATTTTCTGTCGGTTTTATCCGACAGAGAATGCTCTAATTTATTGTTTATTAATATATTCTCTGTCTATTATATCCGACACAATTTCTGTCGGTTTTAGAGTATTTTCTGTCGGAAAATTCATTTCCTGACGCAGGTAATTATGTCGCTTATTATATCCACCACTGCACCCATTTTCTGTCGGATTTTGCTTAATTTCCCACAGTATTATACGTTTCTTGTCGGTTTTTAAACCGACACTAATGTGTACTTTTGTAGTAGTGGGTGTTGTGTGCGTGTGTGAGAGACGGTAGCAAATATACTAGCACAAACATGTTGAGCTCTTGCATGACGACGTGAGTTCGAACCCTGTCGGTAGCTAATCTAAAAAAAATATACTACCACAAACTTTAACTTACTTTTGGTTTTTCAAGAGTACAGGAAGGATAAAAATATTATTAATGACAAGTTCGATACTAATTTATTTTATAGAAAACTAGATTTTAATCCCCAAATAAGATGAAGTTTAGGAAAATGTCTTATACAAGATTAAAAATTGATTTGTCCCTAGACTCTATTTTAATGCCAGCATATGTATGCACTGTCTCTCTTTTTTATTTATAATTTTATGGTGTTCATATATTAAATTTTATGAAAATTTTAATTCTCATTATGGTGAGTATCTTATATAAGAAAATATTTTGTAGAGATTTTTCGGCAAACTTATGTTTTTGCATTTTTTTTTATGTGCCACTAATTTCATTACAATATATTTAGGTACGACCATTTCGGTACACTAGATTAGTATAATATGTTTAGGTACAGACATTTTGGTACACTAGTTTAGTATAATATATTTAGGTACCGACATTTCGGTATACTAGTTTAGTATCATATAGTTAGGTATGAAATCTTTGGTACGATTATGTTTTTGCATATTTTCTTGTGTGCCACTAATTCACTACAATATATTTAGGTACGCATATTTCGGTACACTAATTTAGTAAAATATATTATGATGCAGACGTTTAGGTACTGTGACATCCCACATCGCCCAGGGAAGTGATCCTTAAATGTATATTCTCATCTCTACCTAGCGTGACGGCCAGCATGCCCTCCTCCGGGTCGGGGTGTGTCAGTTGGTATCAGAGCCTATCCCTGGCCGGATGTGTGCCGACGAGGACGTCGGGCCCCTAAGGGGGGTGGATTGTGACATCCCACATCGCCTAGGGGAGTGATCCTTAAATGTATATTCTCATCTCTATCTAGCGTGACGGCCAGCATGCCCTCCTCCGGGTCGGGGTGTGTCAGGTACACTAATTATAGGAAGTTAAATAAAATTAATGAATTAAAATGTGTATAATAATGAATTTAAAATTTAATGTAATTACATTAATAAATAAGATATCTATTAAATATTAAAAAAATATATATGAATTTGAATTAAGTACACATTAAGGGATTAAAATCAATATCGAATTTAACACCAGGTTTTTATTAAATTTTAATCTTCTTGAAAGATTAAAGTTCAAAACCCCCTTTATTTTATTAGCTTTTGTAAATAAAGAAAGATAAGAATAAGAAAACATGTACAAAGTATATATATTCAAATTAAGTGTTTCAAATATATATATATATATATATATATATATATAAAATATTGAATCCATGGCACTTTATTATATAACTTTTGATACACGTTTTTATAAGGCGCACTTCGTAATATATTCCAACAATCCAAACCATCTATCTTTTAAATCTTCTCTCAAAGATCATGTATAACAAAAATCACTCATCTCTGAAACCATATGACCATTAGATTAAGGTTTTAAGGTTTCTTTGTAAGATCAAATTCATAGATTTTCTTCACCACAAATAAATTATTCAAATCGTTTAAATACAAAACGTATGTCTAAAGTTGTGTAAAAAAGTGGTGCCACGAATAAGGACAGACCCGTTGCACTGTTTTTTTTTTTATATTTTGTTTTATATTAAGTTAGTCTAACATATTTTATATTTGTGCGCTGGATCGGAGAAATAGGATCCTCATGGGATGAAGATTGCAGACGGTAATGTATATACACACACACGCAAACAGTTTTATATTATAAAAGAGTATTACTCCGCGTATAATGCGATCAATACCAGTTTCTTTGAAACTCCATGGCATTGATAAAACATTACTTAAACATGAATGATCCAAACGACCCTATATTTTTGTTCAGATCTTATCGTCTGGATGGAGGTTGGTCGTGATTGTCCGTCTCCTATGATCTAGACGTTGCTGCTTCTTCTTCTTGAGTAATATTCTCCTTAGGTTGATGATTGGGAGAACACATTTGTAGAGTACATCTAAATTATCTTTTTAATAAAAATTTGATTTTCCACGAAAGCTTATTGTCTTTATATATTCAGACTGACTTTTAGATTTTCATAAATTTGATCCACGGTTAACACTAATCCTCCTTCGAGATTATCATATATGTTTGCTGGTCAATATTCGACGTCTTTTACAAGGATTTATTAAGATTCACTATTCACAACCTTCAACATATATATGGTGAGACAAATGTTGTGTGTGGTTTTGTGGTCTTGAAATTATTTTATGATAATAAGCTTTCAAATGGTGCACTCTTGTGTTTTATTTTTTCAATAATTAAAAAGAAATCATCTCGCTTTATTTACCCTCTTTATAAAATTTGATTAGTGGTTTTCACTAGCTAAACAATTAAGGTTCCGTTTGAAAATACTTCTTTAAGAATCACTTCTTAAGTAACAATGCTTCCATTAGAAGCACTAAGATATTTTTAATAAAAATTGCAAGTGCTTCTTGAAAAAAGACTTGAAGTGTTTTTTGAAAGAAACACATAACTAGCGCCTTTTGAACCCGAAAGCACTTTTAACTTTTTAACCAAACATGGTTAGACTAGCTTTTGGTGTACTCTTACTAGTAAGTGGAATGTTTAAGGTTCGACTCACTTAGATCATGAGTTTGATACCTAACTATAGCTAACCCATTTTGTGGTTTAGACAAAGTCCCCTATCCCCATATCGTTTCTTGTATACAACGATATTCTAAAAGGCTGGAGAGAATTGGGCTTAGGCCATATCAAACTCAACACAAATATAATAGGTTGTTGCCCTTTATTTGAGTTGAACTCGAAACCTCTCACTTATAAGTGAAGATAGATACTAGATCGTAAAACTAGTTGGTAATAACGTTTATAATGGTTTTGGAAAATACTCGAAAGTATATATTTTCTCACATGGAAAATACTATAGTTTAATAGTTTTGGATCAAATTAATTAAAAAATATCAACATGGTATAAGGTGTTGTGTGGTGTGCGCGAGAGAGGGGAGCAAATACTAGCAGATATTTAAAAGCCTGTTTGATACTCTACTTGAATTCAACTTTTTAAACTCAAAAACAATTTTCAAGTTTTAGGCCTTAAAAACTTGTTTGGTAAGAATATTTTTAAAAATTGAACTCAAGACTAATTAAAAAATATAGTATATTCTCTAAAAACACAAAAAATGAGTTTTTAGAGTTTTTAAATTTAAACTCACTCATTTTCTCTCCCTCCTCCCCTCTCACCCCAAATCTATCTCTCTCTTTTCTTCTCTCTCCCCCCCCCTTTTTTCAACCTTTTTTGTTTTCCTCCAATCCGCTGTCTTTATTCTCTCGGTTCTTTCTCTCACTCCTCTTCCTCTCTATCTTCTCCGATCCTCTCTCTTCTTTCTCTCTCGACCCCTCTTTTTGGATCTCTTTGTCCAGTTTAAGTTATAATATTTAAAAATTTTAAATCACATACCAAACAAGTTTTTTAGTCATAAAGAAAATTGTTTTCAAGAAAAATTCTTAAGAAATGTTTTGAGAAATTATAAAAAATTTCAAATAGGATACCAAACAAGCCCTAAGTTTTTTGTTACAGTTTTACTTATGCATGGCACTCTTGACAGAACTAGAACTCCTATACTATGTTTTTTTTTTTTTGTTTTTTTGTTTTTTTTTTTTTTTTTTTTTTTTTTTTTGGTTATAGTGGGACTTTTCAACTGCTTATGGAAAAAAAATAGCTAGATTTAACTTTGGACACAATTAAGTCTTTAATTATAATTTAAATTTAGGTATAATTTTAAAACTGATATATATAATTAGGTGTCAAGCATCCCAGCACCCCATTTTTGAATTTGGTTGTGTCGTGGTTAATAAGTTATTAATTCTTTAATTTCGTGTGAATCATTCTTAGTCCTCGGCCTTAAAATATGACCAATTATGTTGTACAAGATTTTGGGTGAAAAGGCAGAAGGCTACAATTTCTGGTTTCACGTGGTCCAGTTCATTGTTCATGTCACTTGCCGTCGTTAGTCACTTAACAGCTAACCTTAAACAGCTTATTCTACTATAAGTTATTTTATATTTTTTCTGGTCACAACTTATTATTTTGTCAATACTTCTGGTTTTCGGTCCCATGTATGAATAATATACATAATCAACGATAAGAACTCTCAAGTAAAATATATATATATATATATATATATATATATATATATAAAAGTATAGGTTTTGATTGTTGTTAAGTTATTCTTCTCTCAATGAAGTTAAGAAAATGGACGAATATGGTTTTACAAAGAAATACTAAACTCTTAATCCAAATGTCATATGGTTTCAAATTTTGGTGATTTTGATATTTAATGGAAGGCCTAAAAAAAGGGACAGTTTGGATCATTGAAATATATTACAAAATGAGTCCCCATATATATAGGGGTGGATCTGTGACACCATTTTTTAACACAACTTTTGACATAAGCTTTTGTGTGGAGCCCACTCCTTAATATATTTTAATATCCAAACTGTATGCCATTTAGTATTATGGTATAGTGGTATTTCTCTTCATTTGTAAGTGAAATGTCTTAGGTTCGATTCTCGCCAAAGGCGAATTTGAACCACATTATTGCTAGCCCATTGTGAGGCTAAACCCACCCATCTCCCCCTTATTGTAGATAATATCGTTTGTTAAAAAAAAAAAATCAGAACTGTCTATCTTTTAGAACATCATTCATAAGTCATCCTTGCAAAAATTAGACAATCTGAACTGTCTATCTCTTAAAACATCATTAGGTCTTTCTTGCAAAAATTAGATAAATACCAAACAATTAAAATATCCATTTTTAGTGAAGGAAATTGACAAATACGGTTCTACAAAGAAACCCTTAATCCAATGATCATATGGTTTCGGATTTGAGTGACTTTTTAGAAGACATGATTTTTTAGGGAAGACCTAAAAGATAAACATTTGAGATCATTGAAATACATTATGGATTGCGCGCCATAACATTCAAGGGCTCTTATTTATTCATTAAATGACATGGATGTTTACGTGGATTTTAACTAATATTAAAGATAAAATAAAACTGAAAAAAATACATAAAATCTGGACAATTAAAACTAAAATTAAAAAAGGAAGAAACCTAGTTGTACGCAGTCCTCCGTCTCCCCCTTTGCTGATGTGGTTTTGCAACTTCATGTCTTGGAAATGTAGTTGTCATGGAAACAGCACTTTGTTCCTTGGAGCACAACTTGGCAAGACCGAAATCTGAGATTTTTGGGTTGAAGTTGTCATCTAATAGTACATTGTGAGGTTTGATATCGAAATGAAGGATTCGTTGGTCACATCCGTGGTGAACTTACTCAATTCCTTTGGCTATTCTGAGAGTAATATGTTGCAGTTTCTCCCAACCAAGAAAATGGTTCTTGCTGTCTGCTGACGATATGAGTTTTGCAGTGAACCATTTGGTGCAAATTCATAAACTAAGGCCCGTCTAAATCCATTAGCGCAATAGCCAACCAAGCGAACCACGTTAATATGGTGGATCCGACCTAATGTTGACACTTCATTGATAAACTCTTCTCCATTTCCTTTGGAATTGTTGAGCATCTTTACAGCAACAAAGATCTCACTCGAGAGCTTTCCTTTGAACACTGTTCCAAATGTTCCTTGTCCCAACTTGTCTCTAGATTTATTTGTAATCCGCTTGATATCAGCATATGAGTACCTCGTAGGCCTGAGAGCTCTGTAGTTTTCCAAAAATTCTTCGATCATGGTTTGCCGCTCCTTTTCTATTCAGTCAATAAGTATGTACACGATGGAGACCAACAAGTATCAGCACAAGTGAAAATGAAGCAAGGACTGCACCTGCATAGTTTACGTTCAATTAAGAACCTCTACACTAAACTTCAAATTTTCAAAAGTAAAACAAAATTCTTTCATGGTGAATGCATATAGAACGAACCTGTAACAACTAGTTTTTTCGTGGTACCTGTAGAAAAATTTCAATCCCATTAGTTCTTCATTTGTACCAAATCATTAAATCATTGCATATTTGTTTACAGAACATTCTCAAGTTCTTGATTGTGAATGGAACATTTGATAACTATGGAGCACGGGGGTCTCTGCTAACCGAACTGGGTCTCTGCTTGCAGGCTGAGCAGTGGGGGTAGTTGCGATTTCTGCAGAGGGGGAGACGGAGGACTGCATACAACTAGGGTTTCTTCCTTTTTTAATTTTAGTTTTAATTTTTCAGATTTTGTGTTTTTTTTCAGTTTTATTTTATCCTTAATATTAGTTAAAATCCAGATAAGCATCCATGTCATTTAATGAATAAATAAAAACCATTAGATGTTATGTAATCAAAAGGCTTAAAAAGGGTGTAAAAGTATTTGTAAAAATATTTGTCTCTTGATCCTATCCCTATATATATATATATATATACACACACACACACACATATATATACACACATACTTATGGTACAAGAGACAATTGAGGAATCCTAATTACATACTAAAACTGTTATGTTGACTCATACCAACAATCCCGCTCAAGTTGGTGCATAAATATATCCAAAGCCCAATTCGCAAAGCAATCACATCGCGAATTTCCAGTGCCTCAACGGAACCCAGCAAGCATGGAACTTAGCTCAGATTTTAGGTAGACCAAACGCCAAAAGAGGAAGGATTTCGCTCAACTTCTTCTCGACACCGAAATGAGATTATGAGCGCCACGACGCCAGCCCCAACTCCACCAGGTTCACGAACACCCAAACCCTGAAAAAAAAAAAAAACAAAAAACAAAAAATCCAAACTAACTCTTAGCCTTTGTCTCCAGATAAACCTAATATAAAAATGCATTATAATTAATGAGAAGAATACAATCTAGCTAATTTCTCTTCCTACTTTCTCTTTTGTCTCTTTTTATTTCACATTTTATTTTCAACGCAACGAATGTCGGTCGTGCTTTCTTATTCATTCCATTTTTCCTAAGCAGAAGCTATGGAGTTAAAAATGGAATTTCTTTGGCTAATAAAGGTCAGGCGATGAGCAATCTTTGTATCTGGCTTTGTGGTTTTAAAAGTATTAATTGTGTATGGGCATCCCTAAACCATGGAAATTAAATACTACAGTTTCGATCAAGATCAGTTATGAGATATCACGGTATAAGGTGTGGTGTTGTGTGCGTGTGTGAGAGACGGTAGCAAATATACTAGCATAAAAATCACTCATCTCTAAAACCATATGAAGGTTGGAAAAAGGTATCAGGGTTTCTTTGTAAAATCATATTCTTTGATAAACTTCACCACAAATAAATGATTCGAATTGTTTAAATACATTATAAAGTAGGCTCTACAAAAACTTGTGTCAAAAGTTATGTAAAAAAATAGTGTCACGGATAGAGGCAGACCCATTTCATTATTTTTTTTTATATTAAGTTAGTCTAACATTTTTATAGTTCTGCGCTGTATCGGACAAATAGGATCCTCATAAGATGAAGATTGCGGACAGTAATATATATACACACACGCAAACAGTTTTATATTATAAAAGAGTATTACTCCGCGTATAATGCGAACAATGACAGTTTCTCTGAAACTCCCTGGCATTGATAAAACATTACTTAAACATGAACAATCCAATATGATCCTATATTTTTGTTCAGATCTTATCGTCTGGAAGGAAGTTGGTCGTGATTGTCCATCTCCCATGATCTAGACGTTGCTGCTTCTTCTTCTTGAGTAATATTCGGATTAGGACGATGATAGGAAGATCACATTTTGTAGACTACATCTAAATTATTTCTCTAATAAAAATTTGATTTTCCACGAAAGCTTATTGTCTTTATATATTGAGAGTGACTCTTATATTTTCACAAATTTGATCCACGGTTAACACTAATCCTCCTTCGAGATTATCATATATGTTTGCTGGCCAATATTCGGCGTCTTTTACAAGGCTTTATTAATATTCACAACCTTGAACATATATTAATATTCGGCGTCTTTTACAAGGCTTTATCATATATGTTAACGTTCGACTCACTTAGATCATGAGTTTGATACCTAACTATGGTTAACCAATTTTGTTGTTTAGACGAAATCCCCTATCTCAATATATCATTTTTGTATGCAACGATATTCTAAAAGGGGGAGAGAATTGGGCTTAGGCCATATCAAACTCAACACAAATATAATAGGTTGTCACTATCTATTTGAGTTGAACTTGAGACCTCTCACTTATAAATGAAGAAGGATACCGTTAGATCGTAAAACTAGTTGGTAATATCGTTGTATAATACTTTTGGAAAATATTTGAAAGTATATATTTTCTCACAAGGAAAATACTATATTTTAATAGTTTTGGATCAGATTAATCAAAAAATATCAACATGGTATAAGGTGTTGTGTCGTGTGCGTGTGCGAGAGAGGGGAGCAAATACTAGCAGATATTTAAGTTTTTTGTTACAGTTGCAGATATTTAAGTTTTTTGTTACAGTTTTACTTGCATATATATGCATGGCACTCTTGACAGAATGAGAACTCCTATACTATGTTTTTGTTTTCTTTTGTTATAGTAGGACATTTCAACTGCTTATGGAAAAAAATAGCTAGATTTAACTTTGGACACGATTTAGTCCTTAATTATAATTTAAATTTAGGTTTAATTTTAAAACTGGGATATATAATTAGGTGTCAAGCATCCCAACACCGCATTTTGAATTTGGTTGTGTCGTAGTTAACAAGTTATTAATTCTTTAATTTCGTGTGAATCTTTCTTAGTCCTTGGCCTTAAAATATGACAATTATTTTGTACAAGATTTTGGGTGAAAGGGCAGAAGGCTACAATTTCTGGTTTCACATGTTCCAGTTCATTGTTCATGTCACTTGCCGTCGTTGTCACTTAACAGCTAAGCTTAAACAGCTTATTCTAGATAATTTTAAGTTTTTTTTTTTTTTTTTCTGGTCACAACTTATTATTTTGTCAATACGCCTCGTCAATATGGTTTTCTGTCTCATGTATGAACAATATACATAACGATAAGAACCCTCAAGTAAAATGGGATATATATACACACACACACACACACACACACATATATATATATATATATATAAGAAAAATATAGGTTTTGAATGTTGTTAAGTTATTCATCTCTCAATGGAGTTAAGAAAATGGACGAATACGGTTCGACAAAGAAACCCTCAGTCCTTAATCCAAACGTCATATGGTTTCAAATTTGGGTGATTTTTGGTAGACATGATGTTTGAGGAAGATCTAAAAAAATAGATGGTTCGGATCGTTGAAATACATTACGAAGTAGGTCCCCATATACATACAAGGATGGATCCGTGACACTATTTTTTTACATAACTTTTGACATAAGCTTTTGTGGGGTCCACTCCTTAATTTATTTTAACTATCCGAACTATCTATCTTTAGAACATCATTCATAGGTCATCCTTGCAAAAGTTAGATAAATACAAAACTATTAAGTAGTGAAGGAAATTGACGAATACGGTTGTACAAAGAAACCCTAAACCCTTAATTCAATGGTCATATGGTTCAGATCTGGGTGAATTTTAGTAGAAATGATTTTTTAGGGAAGACCTAAAAGATATACATTTGGGATCATTGAAATACATTACGGATTGCGCCCACAAAAATATGTGCCAAAAGTTGTGTACAAACAGTTGTATCACGGATCCGAACCCATATATATACACTTATGGTACCAGAGACAATTAAGGAATCCTAATTACATACTAAAACTGTTCTGTTGACTCACACCAACACTCCCGCTCAAGTTGGTGCATAGATATCTCATAAGCCCAATTTGTCAAGTTAGTCATGAAACAGTCCAGTAGAAACTCCATGAGTTAGAACATCTGTTAGTGAGTCCATCCTCAGGAATGAAATGTTCTCTAACTGAACATCCAGCTTGTCCTTGATAAAATGTCGATCCGCCCACTTGATTATCACAAAATACAATCATAGGCTCTTTGAGCTTGAATCATATCTCCGTGAGTTCTGATGCCACAAGAGTTCACAGATACGATTGGCAGCTAAAAATGCAACTCCTAGCTCAGTTTCTGGGAGCTTGGCTTGTGCTAAGCGTTTGTGAGCATTTCCTTTGTCCTGCTTCCTTCTTTTCCAGGAACCAATCCGAGTAGCCACAGATTTCGAAACACGTTTCTTTTGTGTGACAAGTTCCATTGCAATGACTGCACTGAAGCTTATCCTTCTTAGCTTCATCCAAATCCTCCAAGGAACATGGAGTTCCTATTGAAAGAGACTTGATGACCATAGCCATTGATGGACTACTATAAGCATTCTTGTCGCCAAGCATGGTTATTTGTCATTGTGCTTCACACTGAATGGTATTGAAGCACTCTTTAATCCCTAAGACTGGCTTTATCCATAGAAGACTGCTCCGAATTGGATCAAACACATCATTGAGTTCTGCGAGAAAATCATACAGACGATCTTTTTGGAGATCGTCTTTCCTGGTCTTCAAATCAGCGGCACATACTGCCTTATATGGACGTCTTTTAACCATATCTTGCCACACATTTATCAACTCTACGTAGTAGAGATTTACTAGGCGCCCATTATGCTTTGTCCTCGTTGCGTTGCATCACAACTCATAGTACTGAGATTCATCAGCCCTGTCATGGAACAATTGGGTAACACTTATCCCAAATGTCCTTGGGTGTCGGCAATTCAATGAAGAACCCAAGCAGATGCAACTCTATGGTCTTCAGCAATCAACCTCGTACAATTGCGTCCTCAGTAAGCCAGGATTCGTCTCATCAATCACCGGGGTCTGTCCATTCATTTATTCAACCTTGTTCAAGCCTTCAACATGGACCTCCATCATCCTCAACCAGACCTTGTAGTTTATATCATTCAACTTGAACCCAATAGGCAAGCCAGAGGTCTGGCCCATGATCGGGTTAACAATCTTGTCCTCAGCCATTGTAGCAGCGGATTTGAGATTTAGAATTTAGTTTCTGGGTTGAGTCTTCTGTCTCGAGACTAGGGTTTTGACTTTAAGGTTCGAAGACAACAAGAACTTCACGTCCGCGGCTAGGGTTTGGAAGAAGAGACAGGTCGAAACCTGCTCTGATACTAAGACAAATTCGATTTTTTTCCACTTTTAGGTTAGGGAAAAGTCTATTTATAACAATAGAGAATTTTCTCAATCCAAAGTAACGTCCATCTCACTTCTTTTTCGCCAGGTTTCGTCGGGGATAGAGAAGGTAATCTTTTGATTAGGACACCTCCTAGGTGAAGTACCACACGAGTCATTTTCCTTGGACAGCATTACACATTCATTAAATACAGTCCCCTGCCCTTAAGACAAATTCGATTTTTTTTTTTTTTTTTTGAACAATCGATATTAACTACATAAGGGGAGATGGTGGGCTTAGCCTCACAATGGGCTAATAAA